>CM076577.1:1147310808-1147372913 GCA_034641835.2 Pinus albicaulis | reverse complement strand
ATTTCATGAGGTTTGGATTCAATTTCAAGGTCAAATTGTTAATTGTGTGGAAGCACAATGAATTCTCTACGCTACTTCCTTCCTCAGGAAAAAACGCAATGATTTCATGATTTGAAATATTATGGTAACCTTCTATGCGTTTGAGTGAATCACACATGTGAAATAACTTGAAAATCACCAGGTGCCTATTGCATAACATTTGTTCATACTGTAAACTCCCATCCTTGAAAAAACATCACCTATAGCAAAAGCGCAGTGACTTAACACAACTAATTTTCACCTGCATAGGTTTGAATAAGTGTTGTGGTATCTAACCGAGGAAAACAATTAATTAATGATGTTGAAACCCTGAAACCTTTCTTAAGCATCCATACATAATAAATAGTGCCAAAATCCTGGTCCTCTATCAAATTTTTAATGTTTTGACAATAGCACAACAACTTTGCTGCGTCACTGTGTCACTTGCCTCCTTTACAAAAGAAAATTCAAAAATGAAGAGGATATGACTGATATAGGCTAATGCACTTCAAACAAAAATGAAAAATAAAAATGTATCTTGGTTTTTTTTTGTATAAACTCAAACCTTTGCTACCTCATCCAACAAGTCTAGATTTCTTCTTTTTTCCTTTTCTTTCCCTCTTTCTTCCCTCCTTTTTCCTGTAACTGTTGTTTTGTAGCCCTAAGCTCCTTTTTCAAAGTGAGGTTTTTCTTGAAAATGTTCTTGAGTTGTCTATGTAGGGGCAGAGTTCTCTTCAATATATACTTAGCTTCAAACAATGTTGGCTCACAAATATTCAAGTGGTCATGTATCTTTTGTTTGGCGCTTTCATCTTTTTCTCTAAACCTAGTAATTTTATTTTGAGATTTCTTCAATTTCTTCCTCAGCCAATGGAAAATGTGTTTCCCTTCATCCAAATCAGCCTTCTTCTTTTCTTGCATTGACTCTCCTTTGATCAGATTTTTTTCTATATCTCCAATTTCCTAGTTGAAGATATGGTCATAGGGACCTTTCATTGTAAAGTCTCAACCTCATGGATGTCGTATGTTTCTACCTTTCCTTTACCTTTAGACCTGGTGGAAACTAGATTTGTCTTCATCACAGGTTCTCTCAACTTTAGATTCCTTCTCCAAAATGTTAGTCTTTAACCCTCTATTGTCATATTGAAGTTGAGCAATGACCAAATGAGCCTTTCTCAATTGTTCTTGCAGTTCCATAATCTCCTTATCCATGTCATATAAATCAACATTCTATGATATGGTGCCTTAATATTTAGTATGATTTTTAGGTTTTTTCTCAGTGAGTAACCTCTTTGCAGCAACTGTTGTGAGTGGTTTCTTGGAATCCTCAACCACCTCATAAGAAAAATGAAGTTTTTTCCCCTTTTTCCTATCAAATGGGTCAACTAAAATTTATGACCTCTTGACTAAGCTTTCTGTTATTGGTTGAATATCCTTTTCCATTGATGAAGGTGTATCTTTCCTGCTCCGGGGGCTATCTAAAATTTCAGCTATCAACTTAGATGAATACAAAAATCTTACCATGACTGATTTTTCTTCTTCAACCCTTCCACCACTAACAAATTGATCAAGGAAAATTGAAATATATTGGGCTCCACTTGACTTTTCTTACCTTGAACATTGTCTGCCATCTTACGAATGCTCCTAAACATGTAGAAAGGTAGACTCAAAGGTTTTACCTATGAAATGCATCAACAATCTGACGTGATAGTGATAAACCCTCCCAAATATGCCTTCACAAGTGAAATATATTTGGATGACCTTGATTAATTTTTTGTAGGGTTCAAGAATATATTCTCTTGGAACAATAGCTCCATATTCTTTATCTTTAGGAAATCTTTGTAGTTCGCTATATCTAAAGGAATTCCCTTGAACCATTGTTCTCCATGCAGAGGGATCTCTGTAGCAACTGAAATGGTAACCTATGACATTGGGAAACTCAAATATAGATCCTTGGATTCTACCCTAGTGAAGTTCAAAGAAAATTATTTGGTTAGTTGAACACTGTAACCATGTATCTTTTCACAAAATCTGATGTAACCAGTCTCCTCAAATGCAACCGTAATAGTTGGATCTGAACTTATCAAGGAAATTTCTTGAGGCTCAAACCTAAGTATGTCTCCCCCTATGTGCTTCTTATTGTCTGGTGTTGTCATGGCTCACAATGAAAGGGGAATTATAGGGTTTTGAAATGTAATTTCATTGCTCAACAATTTAGCGCAGTAAGAGTGAAACAACTATTGGATTTGGGTTTATATGAGGGTTTATGTCAAGATTTGGATGGAAATCCCCTATATTAACAATTTCAAACAACAAAAATCAACTCACAGACCAAAATACAACAGATTGTTGTTTTGATATGCATCGAATTTGCTAATGCACAAGCCCAATGAGAAAGCGAAGTAAGTCCATGTTTATTAGGGTTGCACGATTTTTGGGCACTCTTCTCAATTTCTAAATATGAAAATAACAACACACATGTGAATTATGCTAGAGAAGAGAAATTTGGAACCTGAGAGTGATTGTGGTATAAGAAAACCTCCAATTTGCAGAAGCACACTAGACCCCTACAACCAAAATGCAACAACGCTCCTTTGTTATTCAGAGTATCTAAGGAGGACGAGAAAACTGCTCGATGAATTTTTTGAGAACCAATGTTTGTATTTGTCACCCTCCACACAATCCAATTTATCCTTTAATCACAATGTTTTCTTTTTCAAATTTGGAATATTGAAGTGCAACAAAAAAGAGATGGACATCAAAAAAGGAAAACCCGACATCAACTTGCAGTGGTAATATTATGCTGAAATCTTTGATTTGACTTGGAAACTGACTCGAAAAGACACCATTGATTTGTTTCAATGATGACAGAATAACAACCCACTACAATCTTTCACTCATTACTTGGATGACACATTTTCCTAAACTTATTAAAACTAGACCTCTTAAGACTTTGACAACTTGATTTTTATTTACCAATCAAACTTGAGTATGTCCAATTGACACTAAGCCTTGATCTCTATGAGATCATAACAGTATTTTATAAATTGATAAAAAAATAATAAAAAATATTAAGCGTGTCTTCTACTACTATAACATAAGATACAAACATTAGCTACAATGGGGATGGAATCCTCCTTGTGAGGTGCCAAAGAACATCGTATACCATGTGCCTATCCCTTGGATTTTATTTAATCTTGACTTGAATCATAACTGACTTACGAATGACTATGAATTTTTACATTTTGAAAATTGCCAATAGCTCATAAAAATCTTAGGGCATTCTCCTCGGGCTTCAAATTATGGTGACAAATTGCCACACCTGCAATATTGGAAATTGGAATGGATATATACAATGAAGTGATCAAAACCAACTAATTTTAGGAAAAATATTGCTTTAGAAACCTACCATTTAGAGGCCCTCCTGTAAGAAATTATCTTGTCAAATCCTGCAACAAATATGCACTACTCCCATGGAAAGTTGCAATAATGGTCCTTTCCAAAGATTTTCAAATTTTCCATGTTTACCGTTGTCTTCATTCTGAGCATCTCACTTTAGTACTAGGTCACCAGCCTGAAAATATTCAACCTTTGTTCTTTGATAATAAAAATTCTTCTTAATTTTATCCTGTATTGCTTGGGTATTGTTATATACTCCTCTCTTTTTTGTTGCAATTGAATCTACATGTACTTCCTGCAACAACTTCATTACTGGAATTCCTAAGGAAGTAGGAAAAATAAAATTTGTTCCATATACCAAATGAAAGGGTGACATACCAATTGACTTCTTAGGGTTCGCTCTATTAGCCCACAATGCATAAATCAACTTTTTATGCCATGTTTTCTTATTTTCTTGCAGCAAATTCTTTATAATGTATAGAAAAATTTTATTTGAGGACTCAGCTAAACCACTACACTTTGGGTAATGTGCAATAGAGTCGCTGAGTACAAGATGATATTTATTACAGAATTTAATCATCTTCTTGGACTTGAAAGCAACAACATTATAAGTGTTTATTCTATGGGGACAACCAAATCTTGAGAGGATATTACCTTCCAGAAACTAAATGATGACTGAGTTTTTTGCCTTCCTAGTTGGTATTGTTTCTGTCCACTTTGTAATGTAGTTCATGGCTGTCAGAACCCATTTATGCTGAGATGAAGATGATGGAACTATTTCCCCATTGAAATACATAACCCACTATTAGAATGGTGCTTCAACTGTAATTGGTTTGAGGGGTAGAGGAAAAAGATTTTTTTCCTTCAAAAATTTGACATTCATGGCAACTTGAGATTTTTTGATAAACATCAGCAAACTTGAGAGTCTTTCCAATACAAAAATTGATTTAAAATAAAAAATTTCACAACATTTACTTTCAGAAATCTTGCCTTTGTTTTTGTCATTTATGGAGTATCTTGTAAGAGTTGTAAAACATAAACTATATCATCATACCATGGAGAGGAAAGGAACTTTTTAGATACCTATTGAGAAGGTTCTGAATTATTTTCATCCGAAATATCAACCATAAAATGTATGTCCAGTACATTCAGATTTGAATCAACAATCAATTTTTCCAACCCTTGACCCTTTACCAGGTTGGTAGGCTTGATCTCCACATCATTTAAGAATAAATTATATTCATCTTCCTCTTCTATCTTCAGGATCAGGTTCAGTCAGAATATCTTTCACAACAACATTTGGGACATAAGCAATCACATGTGAATGAAGTACATAAAATCTAAATATTTTAGGGCTTTAACCAATGCACACCCATAATGTTGTACCTAAGAATCTCTCAAACCCATGCTAAAGAAAGCTATTGGTTGTTCATTACCTTGTTGACTTTTTGCATTAAGACTGCTCCAATTGTGTGTTCTGATGCAAAATAGAATATGATAAAGTATTTAGTATAATATGGATTAGCTAAGATAGGAGCACTATCCAAGGCCAATTTTACCTCATCAAAAGGATTCTTTGTTTCAATTGTCCACTTGATTTCACTTTCCTTTTTCGGCATATTGGTTAAGAACCTTATATTTTCTCCTAAGTTTGGAATGAACCTTCTCAAAAAATTAATTCTTCCAAAAAAATCACTGAACATATTTCTTATTCCTTGGAATATCAATTTTCTGAATATCAGCAACCTGATTTGGATCAATTTTAATGCCATCCTTTGAGATTATATGCCCCAGTAATTTTCCTTCCTCCATTGCAAAATTTGACTTCTTTGTATTTAAAGATATATCAAACCTTTTGCACTTGTCAAAACCCTGTTTTAGATGCTGCAAATGATAATAATTGTATTTTGAAAATACAGTGATATCATGAAGGTAAACTAGAATAAACTTATCATTTTCATCAACAAATGCAATATCCATGGGCCTTTGAAAGGTATCCCCTGCATTCATCAGTCCAAAAGGAATTTTTGCATACATAAAGGTTCCCCATGGTGTGATAAAAAAAAAAATTCTTCGTCATCACGGGTCACCGAGATTTGATTGTATCATGAGAAACCATCCAGCATAGACATAATATATGATCCAACCACCTTTCGCAGTGTATGGTCCATATTATGTAAGGGATAATTATATTTAAGAGACACTTTGTTGAGGTTTATGAAATCAACACAAATTCTTATTTCACCCCTATTTTTTCTTATAGGGACCAAATTAGAAAGCCATTTTTAAAACCCTAAAGGAACAATAATTTTGGCATCAATCAATTTTCTCACTTATTTTTCAATAAGAGGAAGAAACAAGGGATTGATTCTTATCAATTTTTTTAAAGTTTTCCGATATCGCTTAATTTGCATTGTATATTAAATAATTCCCTTATCATACACTTTGAGGCCTTCATATCCCCAAGAAAAAATATATGAAAATTCCTTCATAAGATCAAGATATTTTTATCTATCTTCATGGGTCAAAGATATGGAAAGCTTGAAAATTTTAGGTTGTTGTTCTATCCCTATATTTTTATACTTTACTTCAGTTTCAATGGGAACTACTTTGGGTTTCTTAGCTACGCCATTCTAATCAAATAACTTCTCAAGAGGGACCAAACCTTTCAGTATTAAATTATTCTTCAATTGTATGACCTCAAGATATGCAAATTGATTTTCAAAACCATTTGAATCTAGACCAAAAACTTGTTGTTCATCCTCATCAAACCAATTTTCCTCATCTATGCACAAACTGAAAAATTCCTCAAAAAATTTTCCTCATCTATGTGTAAATTACAAAATTCCTCAAATAATTTTCCTCATCTATGCACAAACTACAAAATTCCTCAGACATTCGTAAGAAACTATTAAGCTTATTTTCATCTTTAAACACTTTCCAATATTTTACATTGTCTAGGATTGTTGGTCTATGTTTGACCTCTATTTCATACTTCCTATTGGGATATATAGGAACCTTAAACACACTAGATGAGGTATCGAATGCATCAACTATCATATTCTATCCTCTAGGAATTATAGATAAATTATATTATGAAAAAAGCTGCAGCTTTTCTAGGACAACATTCCTATATGCCCTCATCTTGGGAAGCTTATTTTGATACACACCTTTGATTTTATTGATAATCATATGTGAATCCCCATGAAATGAAATCCTTTTTTCCCCCAAATCTTTCAAAACCTACAATCCCAAAATCAACCCTTCATACTTGGCCACATTGTTTGTACAGTCAAAGCCTAGCTTGAAAGAACATAGTTTTAACTTGTCCATATTTGGGATAATTATTGTCACAGTAGCTCCAACCCCTTATTTTATAACTTCTCCATCAAAATCCATGTTCCAAATTCCACCATCTTCATCTTTGTGTTCTCATTTCTTTTCCTGCAATTCACCTTCTTTCTCCTCTAATAGAATGACCTTGTTTTGAATTTCTTCCTCCAAACACATGTCATTATACAATATGAAATAATAAATATCAGAATGAATTGAATAAATAGGATGGTTATTAGTCTACTCCTTTCCACTTACCATGTATTTCATCAAGGTTTCTTTGTATAATCTCCCTGGCTGTCCAAAAATAGGAATTGTGGCATGTGACATATCCATTGTAAAGTACCTTTCAATTTTGAAGCCCGTGACCTTGATAAAAGAATTCCTAAATTCAAAGGAATATCAGAAACAAATATATCCATCACTAGAACTTTTTTTTGAATTTGAGTGAGAGAGACAACCAAATCCTTGATTAAACCCAAACATTTCTCTTTACTTGAATCAAAGGAAATGAGTTCTTTATATGGGTTGTTATATCCAAACCAAGTTTCTCCATGAAAACCTTTGGCATTAGGTTATGTGATGCACCTGAGTCTAACATTTCATTATGTAGAATCAAATCATGTACATTCAAGCTAACATAGAAAGGTGGAACATCTCCATTTTGAGAAAATCCTTCAACTTTTGGACCAAATAGAAGTTTAGGATGATCATCATTCAAATTAACAATATCTAAATGTCTCCTATATTTCGTGCTTTGACAATTTTAATTTTCTATTTCTAATTCTTGATTAGTTCATTAAATGTTATGGATATTTTTATTTTAGATATTTCATTTTCTAAACTGAAAGAAGATTGAGTAATCTCTACCTCTTTGATGGTTGTTTATTTCTTTTCAGAAATATCCTTTTGCAGGATCAATTTTCTTTTGGTTGGTATTAGGTGCATTAGCTTGGAATTTCCTTGGCGGATTTATTGGAACCTTCATGCTTCTCAAGTTATACTCTCTTTTTACTTCCATGATTTCATTTTCGTGCCCTTTCTTGTAATCTTTTGATTCCATGAGCATGATATCTTCCTGTGGCTGAAAGAAAAATCCTTGTTATTATTCTATCAAAATTATTGTTTCCTTCTCTTCACAAAACTAACGAATCTGATATTGATCTTCTGTTGTCTCTTCATCTTCTGAAAATTTCTCTTGGAAATAGCATCTTATTTGTTGTTGATCTCCCTGATTTCTTTGTTCTCTTTGTTTTATTTGAACTTGAGGTCTTCGAAAATTGGGATTTCTTACTTGAGGGGGAGCCTTCTTTTCTCTACCAACAACTTTGTTTTACAAGGTTAACCTTTGTACTAGATTTTCCATTGTTTTCACCATAACATCCAACTTTCTATCTAATGAATATGAAGGCTCCTCTTTGACCACTCCCTTTTTTTCAATTTTCATTTTAGCATTTTTGTTCAACATATTTGTTTCCACTCCAACAACATTTCTCTGCATATCCTCCAATTTCGTTGGATTCCTTTCTTTGAGATCATAAGAAATTTATACATATAAACCATCAGGGTAATGAAGCAAAGCCAGCCCTGGGGTGGGTTTTATATCAACAGGTATTGAGTTATACGCCTTATTAAATATGGCTGAAAAATCCTGAGCTAATTATCCTCGACCTCTCTTTAGGTTGTCATACTCAGCTAATATCTGTATAGGGTTCTTATTTACTTCCCATATGGAAAGACAAATATTCTAAAGATGTTGGAAATTGACAATGCTACCAGTTGGAAAACCTCTAAACCAATTCTTGATTTTTCTCGAAAAACTTTGAGAAAAGACTCTCAATTTAGCATCCTCATGGTCTGAATCTTATATGTATATGAAGTCATTCAACTTATCAAGATGTTGTTGTGTTATAATAACTCTTTTACCATCAAAATGGGGTAATCACTAACCATAATTTTGTGGAAAATCATGCAATGGACCTTGTAAAGTTAAAAGAGCACAACGAGCATCCATGACTATGTGAGATGGACTTATAGTAACTTTTTGGATTTGAAATGAGGATAAGTGTGGTAAGGAGACTGTTGTTTGAACAATTGATGAGAAGGGAGGAGTAAAAGTAATATAAACAATAACAGAAGAACAAGAAGGAATATTCAGTGGAGAAGAAAATATTGGAGCAAAAGATGTTGGAACATGATGCTGAAATATGGAGGGATTTGAAGTAGTGTATTGCAACTAATACACAAGATTTTATAGTTTATGAAACTGTATCCAAATACCCCTATCTTCTTCTGAAAAATTCAACTTCTGAAAATGAATATAGGAGTTTTTCATACCCTTATCAAGGAATTTTTATGACAAGTTGAATTCTGATTTAGATCTAAATAAAATATGTTCAAACTTTAAATAAAATTGAATATGATCCATTGATTCGATGCTTTCATGGAGATACACGTATATTTCAAAAAAACTGGTACTTTTTCCCTTTGCAAGCCTCTTTTCCTGAATAGATTCTGTGGACTAGTCAAGATCTCGGGTGGATTGGGATCTAGATGATTCCTATTATGTATTTTATTGAAACCAGATTTTCCTAAAGAAAATGATCATTGTTGGTTCTGGAAACACTAATAATTGGGTAAATATTCAGCTTTTTCAGTTCTAGTTCATTTGTTGAAGAGGTATCTAGATTTTCCACAGTTTTATAAAAAATTTGTCGACATTTCAAATCCCAATGGGGATCCATCTTCAGGAATCACATTTTTTTGGATCCATCTAGTTCATTTTCACACTCGTGAACCGTGTTTTTCCTTAAGAGAATATTTTCCCGGGGAAGTTCTTAAGATTTGTGTTCCATGAAAACAACACCACTATGTTAGCACTTTGTAATTCCCCCAGGCTGAGGAGGTAAACCCAAAGGTAACCACAAACAACTTTAAAACTAGAATATATCCCTTCTAGCTTTAGAGAAGGCTATCTCTATATGAATCTTAAATCACTTATATGAATGGTTCTCTTATATTTTAGGTTAGGTATTGAGATCATAAGGCAATAGGTTTAATAGTTTTATGGAAGTAAATAGGGAAAATCCATTGGGCATGGAGTCATATTGAGCTAATGATTTTCAATGATATGATGGGAAAATGAGGAATCCTTAGACTAAGGGAAGGGTAGGAAATCCTTATGGTGTCTTTGTTAAATTTCATTTTAGAGAGGTGAGAAAAGGAATAGTGGAATTGATAACATCTAAAGCATCTATATGAGGATGAATTTTAGATATTAAAATGGAAGAAAAACACTAAAATATTCATTTAGTCGTAACATAGCACTAAAAATTTAATTCTAAAATAATTTTTTCTTAACTAAACATTGAAGAAATGAAATTTAATCATGGAAATAACATAATATTATGAAACAAAAATAGGAGATAAACAAAACCATAAAAGACTGAAACATTAATCCTTGAACAAGTAGAGTTTGACCTTCATCATTCACTGGAACATTTTAATCACTGGAACATTTTAATGAAAAATGTACAATTCTCAATGTATTCTCTATCAAATAATGACCAACCCTTTTATTAGTGAAAAAAACATCATATATACCTCAAAAACTATTATTTCTTTATTTTAGGAACCAAATTCCCAAAAACTATTCAGTTTTTTCTTGTAGAAGGGAATATAGAACTACTTTCTAGAAATTAGGGAATTTTTTATACTAAGGAATTATTTAACAAATTACATTGAATACATGCATAGAGATGAAGCTAAAACACCCAAAAACACCTCAAGACATTTTTCATAACCATTAGAATAAGTTTAATGAGGTTTGGATTTAAATTTCAATGTCAAATTTTTTACTGTGTGGAAGCGCAATGAATTCACTGCGCTACTTCCTTCTTCAACAAAAACGAGGAAAAAAATGCATCGAGTTCATCATTTGCAAGATTATGATCACCTCTTAGGCTTATGAATGAATCACACATGAGAAATACAACTTGAAAATCACTAGATACCTATTGGATAACATCTATTCATACTATAAACAACTATCTTTGAAAAAACATCACCTACAACATAAGTGCAATGACTGACCTCAAAGAATTTTCACTTGCATAGGTTTGACTAAGTGTCGGGGTCTTTTACAGAGGAAAATAGCTAGCTGATGATGTTTAAAACCTTGAAAAATTTAATGAGCCTCCATACATAAGAAATAGTTCCAAAATCCTAGTCCTTTATCAAATTTTTAATGTTTTGACAGTAGCGCAACAACTTTGTTGTGTTAATGTGTCACTTTCCTCCTTTACAAAAAAATTCCAAAAATAGAGAGGATATGATTGATATAGTATAATGTACTTAAAAAAAAAAGGAATAATAAAAATTTATCTTGGTTTTTTGTCCAAACTCAAACCTTTGCAGCCTCAACCAACAAGTCTATATTTCATCTTTCTTCCTTATGTTTTTCCTGCAATGCCTCCTGTAACTATTATTTTGTAGCCCTCAACTACTTTTTGAAGGTGGGGCTTTTCTTGAAAATTTTCTTGAGCTGTATGTGTAGGGGAGGAGTTCTCTTCAACATATACTTAGCTTCAAAATATGTTGGCTCACAATTATTCAAGTGGTCATGTATCTTTTATTTGCCCCTTTCATCTTGTTGTCTAAGCCTAGTAATTTCATTTTGATCTTTCTTCAATTGCTTCCTTGGCCTATGGAAAGTGTGATACCATTCCAACAACTTAGCCTTCTTCTTTTCTTGCATTAACTCTCCTTTTGATCATAATTTCTTTATATTGCTCCAATTTCCTAGTTGAAAATCTGGTCATAGGGACCCTTGATTGTGAAGTCTCAAGCTCCTGGATGTCCTTTGTTTCTTCCTTTCCTTTACCTTTAGACATAATGGAAAGTGGAGTTGTCTTCATCATAGGTTCTTCTTCATCAACTTCAGATGCCCTCTCCAAAATTTTCTTCTCCAACTCTCTATTTTCATGTTGAAGCTGAGAAATGACCAAATGAGCCTTTCTCAATGGTTCATGTAATTCCATAATATCCTTATCCTGCCATCTAAATCAAAATTATCTGATATGGTGCCTTGAGCTTCAATATGTTTTTGAGGTTTTTTCCTAGTAGGTAACCTATTTGCAACAACTCTTGTGAGTGGTTTCTTAGAAACCTCTACCACCTTAGGATAAAAATGAAGTTTTTTACATTTTTCCTATCAGATGGGTCAACTGAAATATGTGGCCTCTTGAATGAGATTTCTTCTATTGGTTCAACATCCTTTTATATTGATGGTGTATCTTTCCTACTCCAGGGCTATCTAAAATTTTAGCTACCAACTTAGATGAATCCAAAAATACTTTCCATTACTTATTTTTCTTCTTCATCTCTTCCACCACTAAGAACTTGATCAAGGAAAAATCAAAGAGAATGGGCTCCACTTGAATTTTCTTACCCTGAACCTTCTCTACCATATTAACAATTATCCTAAACAAGTACAAAGGTAGACTCATAGGGATTTTACTTGTAAAATTTATCAATAGTATGAAGTGATACTGATAAACCCTCCCAAATATTCCTTCACAAGTGAAATATCTTTGGATGACGTTGAGTAATTTGTTGTAGGGTTCAAGAAGATATTCTCGTGGCGCAATAGCTCCATATTATTTGTTTTTATACTTTGGCTTTAGGAAAAAAATTTAGTTGGCTATATATAAAGGCATGCCCTTGAACCATTATTCTCCATCTGGAGGGATCTCTATAGAAACTGAAATGGTACCCTATAACACTAGGAAACTCAAATATCCAACCTTGGATTCTACCCCAATGAATTTCAAATCAAATTTTATGGTTCGATGAACACTCTAACCCTGTATATTTTCACAAAATATGATGCAACTAATCTACTCAAATGCAACCCTAATAGTTGGATATAAATTTATCAAGGCAAGGTATTGAGGCTCAAACCTAACTATGTCTCCCCCCTTGTCCTTCTTCCTGTCTAGTGTTTTCATGGCTCACAATTAAGGGGGAGTTCTAAGGTTTCGAAATGCAATTTCAGTGCTCAACAACTTAGCGCAGTAGGATTGTAGCAAATATGGGATTTAGGTTTAGATGAGGGTTTATGGAAATATTTGGATGGAAATACCCTATATTAACAAGTTTAAATGACAAGAACCCAACTCAAGGACCAAAATGTAGCAATTTTTTATTTTTATATGAAGCGAAATTGCCAATGCACAGGTGCAACGAAAAATCACAAGAAGTCCAAGTTTATGAGGGTTGCAAGATTTTCTAGGTGCTCTTCTCAATTACTAAAGATGAAACTAACAACACACAATGAGAGTTATACTAGAGAATATAAATTTTGAACTTGAGAGCGATTGTGGTATAATAAAACCTCCAATTTGCAAAAGTGTAATGGACCCCTACATCCAAAACGTAGAAACTCTCCTTTACTATTCAAAGTATCTAACTAGGATGGGAAAAATGCTCGGTGATTTTTTTGAGAACTAGTGCTTTTATTTCTCACCTTTCACACAATTTAAGACATTATTTAATCGCAATTATTCCTTTTTCAAATTCGGAATATTGAACCGCAAAAAAAGAGGTGTGAAACAAAAAAGGAAAGAGGAGCATGAACTTAAAGTGGTAATGTTATGATGAAATATTTGATTTTACCTAGAAACTCACTAAAAAATACACCATGTATTTGTTTCAATGATGAAAGAATAAATATCCACTACAATATTTCACTCGTGAATTGGATGACACATTTTCCCAAACTTATTAAACCTAAACCTTTTAAGACTTTGATAACTTGATTTTTCTTTACCAATCAAAATTTAGTATGTCTGATTAACACTGTGTATTGATCTTTATGATATCATAGCAACATTTTATAAATTGAACAAAAAATAATTAAAAATACTAAGCATGGCTTTGACTACTATAACATAGGATACTAACAAGCCCCATCTGGTCCAAGATCTCAAAATTCCCACAAAATCATGGTGCCGGTTTTGTACAAGTTCCAATTTTTAAAGTACATTTTCTCAGTTTCACTCCTAAATACACATGGTCTCCAGTATTAATTTATTAATGCTTTCTCTTCTTGTCAACATAAATTTTTTGTATGTCCTGTGTCATTTTTATATTTTTTCTAATCTGTCGTACCACCTATTCCATTTCCTGCAAGGCATCTAGTCCTAATATTTAACTATCTTTTGGTCGACTCCATTCAATGAGAGGGGTATCGAATTTTTTGCAATACAGGGCTTCAAAATGACTCATTTTTATTGAGGTTTGGTAGCTATTTTTGTATGCAAATTCTGCTAAATGTAGAAAATCCTAACATTTGGTTGGTTTGTCCATGACATACATTCTCAACATGTCTTTCAAAATATGATTGGTTCTCTATGTTTTCCCATCCATTTGAGGGTGGTATGCAGTGCTAAAATTTAGTTGAGTTCCCATGCCTCCAAACATATATTTCCAAAACTTGGAGGTAAATTTAGCATTTGTATCCGACACTACCATTTTTGTCACTCCATGCAATCAGAAGATCTCCTTCATGAAAATATTAGTAATATATATTGTTCCATAAGTGGATTGTAAATGTATAAAATGTGTTTATTTACTTAAGGTGTCCACTACCACCATAATGGAATCATGTTGGCATTTGTTCCTTGGTAATCCTATAATAAAATACAAGGAAATCACTTCCCATTTCCATTTTTGGATAGGCAATGGGTTCAACAACCCAACAGGGTGTTGGTGTTCCACTTTCACTTGCTGACAGTCTAGACATATTGTTAAGTACTCCACCACCTCATTTTTCATGCTCGACCAAAAGAATTATTTTCTTAGTTTTCTTATTTTTTTTATATACGGGATGTTCAACATACAATTTCTTATGGTGCTCATTTAATATCAATTGTTTTAGAGAACTCACATTGGGAACATACAATCTATTTTTGTAGATTAACAACTTTTCAAAATTTTCAACATAACTTGGAATTTCTGTTGAATTTCCAGGTATTTAGGATATATTGGTATTGTATTTTTAATCTACTCTACAAAATATGTACTAATGATAATCGATACCTCCATTAAATCATGTGCATGTCTACTTAAAGAAAATGCTACCCTGATTTCTATTCCTTTTATGTGTTTAATGTCAAACTCAAACTCACTAAGAAATGCCATGCGCCTAGCTTGTCTCGAATTAAGATCTAGTTGTCTTATAACATATTTTAAACTGATATGATATGTTGCCAAAGTAATTATTTTTTCCTAAGCGATAGTGTCTCCACATCTTTAAAGCATGTCTTACAACATCCAATTCTAGATCATATATTGCATAATTCCTTTCATGCATTTTTAGCTTCCTAGACTCATAATCTACTACTAAATTTCCTTGCATTAAAACTCCCCCGACAACCTCCAAACAAGCATATGTGCAAACAATAAATTCCTTTCTTGGATATGAAATTATCAGTATAGGAGCCACTGTAAGTAGATGTTTAATTTTGTCAAAACTTTCCTGACATTCTGTTGTCCACTCAATTTTTTCTCCTTTCTTCTGTAAGGAGGTAATAAGGTAGGCTAATATAAAGAATCCTTCTATAAATATTCAATAATATCTTGTGATTCCCATAAATGAGCATACATATGAGATGTCCTTAGGTATGGGCCAATTTAATATAGCCCTAACCTTCTCAAGTTCAAAAGGAAACCCCTCTTTTGAAATAAAATGGTCTAAGTACTATATCTGGTCCTTATAAAAGTCACATTTGCTAAGTTTTGAATATCGCTGATGTTCTCTTAAATTTTGTAGAACTAATTCCAAATGTTCCACACATTCCTCTTTATTGTTGGAATAAACTAAAATTTCATCTATAAATATGAGCATAAATTTATTAGGGTACTTATTAAGTACACAATTCATTAAGCACATAAATGTTGTTGGTGTGTTACTAAGACGAAATGGTAACACTACAAATTTGTAGTAACCATACCTGGTTTGAAAAGTTGTCTTATGAATGTCTTCATATTTTATTCTCATTTGGTGATATCCAATCCTTGAATCAATATCTGAAAATATAGTGCCCCTCCTCACTTGATCGAACAAATCATCAATACAAGGAAATGGGTATCTCTTTTTAATGGTTAACTTGCTTAATTGTCGATAATCGATGCACATTATAAGTGTGCCATCCTTCTTCTTGAGAAATAACACAGGAGCTCTCCATGGTGGGATCCAGATTTATGTAGGAACACAATGAAATACAGAAATACACATAAAATAATAGATACAACAGGAATAAAACTTCATTTCATTAATAACAAATAATTGAAACATGCTTATAGACAGAATGGAAATAAATTAGCTATGGCGCTGGTAGCTTATCTCTGAGAACATATGTGGCGGTGACAGGCCTCTGAACTGTCTTAAATGAGGCTCAAGGGCCTATTTATTATTGAGAAAAAATGGATAACCCTAAACATCCAAAAACCTAACCCTAGGAGATGAAGTGCCAAAACTATGGGCCCCATTTGGATAAATTGGTACATCAATATTCCCGAGGTTGTAACTTTGACATACAATCTCCATTTGATGCGCATGATACCTCGTTAGCAATATCTATCCAAGGACTACCAAGTGGAATAGGTGGGTGGCCACCAATATCCACCTAGATCACTCCCCCTTAGGAGGAAATGATACCCATTGGGTTGAGTTCCTCCATGAGATGAGGAAAATTATGTTGAACTTGGTCCCTGGTGAACCATTGCCATGGTGTAGGAGTTGGCCAGCTTTGAAAACCCGATATAGTTCGATATTCTTCTGGAAAGTGTCCTTGATTTGCATATCCATGATACAATCCATGGTGGCCTATTCCACGCAGTCTGGCTTTAACTATGTTGATGTGAGTTGTTCTGCAATGTCGGAGGTGTCCAGTACTAGAGGTGGGAAGTGGGTCCGAAGGTCGTCCACATTGAACACTAGGTGAAGAACAAGGAATGGTGGAATACTGAGATTGAAGGAATTTTCCCCTACATTTTTGCTGATGGTGTACGACCCATATCAGAGCAAGAAAAGCTTGCGGCGAGGTCTAGCGATGTTCTCCTTCTAAAAAGGTATCCATACTTTGTCGCCCACCTGGTAGTTGTGTGGTACCAGATGTTGATCATGTCATTTCTTGTACTTAGCATTGGCTCTATCCAATATGTCATGAGCCTATTGGCGAATGTGCTTAACGCGCTCAATAAATTTTCTCACCTTGTCATCTTCATACTGGACATAAGCTGAATCAGCCTGAGTAGCTACAAATTGCATGGCTACGTCAATGGGACATAGTGGCTGGAATACCAAGCCCACCTGAAAGGGGTTGTGGCCGGTTGAGCTGTGGAGAGTCCAGTTATTACTGTGTTGTACATAGGGAAGGATATCATCCCATGTGCATGGATGCTTTGAATTGTACATGCACAGGATGTGTATGAATATCATTTTGAAGACCTATGTCTGGCCATAAGTTTAGGGATGGAAAGATGTGGACTTACTGAGCTTGGTGTCTAGCATTGACCAGATTTGGACCAAAATGTGTTGAGGAACCTGTTGTCCCGATCTGAGATGATAGATTTTGGGATCCCAAAGTGCACCCACATTCGTTCAAAGAAGAGTTTAGCAGTGGCTTCTGCTGTAATATTCTTCTTGCAGGCCGCGATAATGGCCATCTTTGAGAATATGTCGACGACCACGAAAACACAGTCATTTCCATGCTTAGTAGAAGGAAGGCCCAATATGTTATTCATGGAGATGGATTACCGAGGTCAACTAGGGGTAGGTAGCAGAGTATAGAGGCCTTGATTCTTAATGGTCAGTATGGTAATAGCGCAAGCAGTGTAGGATCTGATGTAATTCCCGACATCCTATCAAAGGTTCAACCAATAGAAATACTTATGTAGTATTGCCACTATTTTCTCGACCCCAAAATGCCTAGCGACCCAACTTTAGTGTGCTTCCAAAATATTCTTGGCACACTTTCTTGAAGGAACAAAAAGGTGTCCCAAGTGACCTACCAGTGCATCCTGGAGGTGAAAATTGGAACTTGTGTACCCTCCAAGAGTGTCTTGTATGTGTGGCCGAATTCCAAATCGCTCTTGTAGAGAAGCGAACAATCAGAAGTCTCGTGCCCACAAGAGTTGAGAACGGTGGTTAGTGCCATGATCAGTGGTTAGTTGAGGCAGTTTTCAACATTATTGGTGTTGCCTTTCTTGTACTAGATGTCCAAATGAAATTGTTGCAGATATGTGGACCACTTCTAATGGAAATCATTATGAAACTTCCCTTGCATCTGTATGAACTGAGGGGGTCAGTGGTCTGTGTGGATAATCGTTTTCTTCCCCAAAATGTAATGCTTCCATTGTCGGCAAGCTTGCACAAGGAATACATTTATTTGTCATAATTGGGATACTTGTGGACTATGTCGGAAAGTCTCTCACTATGATATGCCACTTGATGTTGTTGTTGAGTAAGACCTACCCCAATACCATAGTCAAAGGCATCTGTCTCGATCTCAAATGGTTGTTGCAATTCTGGTAATGTGAGCACTAGGGTAGAGCAAAGGCGATGTTTCAATTCTACGAATGTCGTCTGTTGAGATTCCGACCAAAATAAATTTTCTTTTGCTCCTCCCTTGTGACTTGACTCAAGGGCTAAGTTATATGAGATAATCCCAACACAAAACTATGGTATAAATTAGAAACACCCATAAATACGTGAAGCTATGTTAGAGTGGTTGGGGTTAGCCAATCCCTAATGACTTGGATCTTGGTTGGATACACATGTACCCCCTGCTGATCGATAATGTATCCCAGATACTGAACCTCGGTTATGCCAAAAGTGCACTTCTCCAAATTGGCACACAACTTGTGTTTCCTCAGTGTTTGGAGGACTTGTCAGATGTGGTGGAGGTGCTCTTCCCAAGTCTGGATGAAGATCAGGATGCCATAAAAGTACATTACTACAAACGAGTTGGTGAATGGCTGCAAGATGTCGTCCATCAACCTCATGAAGGTTGTTGGAGCATTTTTCAAGCCAAAAGGCATGACCAACTATTTGAAAAGGCCCTCCTTCGATTTGAATGTAGTCTTGCACACATCGGAGGGTTTGATTGGTACTTGGTGATACCCAGACTTCAAGTCGATCTTGCTGAAATATTTCGCCGCTTTGAGTTGGTCCAGAAGGTTGTCAATCTGTGGGATCGAGTACCTATTCTGGACAATGATCTTATTTAGCGCTTGATAGTCAATAAAAAGTCTCCAAGTCCCATCCTTCTTCTTCACCAACACGATTGGGCTCCCACAGGGTGATAAACTCGGTCGGATGTGACTTTCTACAGTAGCTCCTGAATTTGCCTCTAGATTTCATCATTCTCCATAACAGAGCGCCGATAGATCGGTCCATTAGGAAGTGACGCACCTAGGGTCAGATCGATGGGGTGCTTGACTTGATAGTGCAAAGGCGCCCGTGTGGGTGAGGTGAAGATGTCCCTGTAATCCTTCACGACCTTATTCATTTGTTGTTGTCATGTAGAGGATCCCTATCTATAGGTCGTGGCCATAGTCTTATTATTGCCTTAAGGCCGGATCATCAAGAAAATAAAATTCTCGGTTTTGGAAATGAGCTTATTGCATTGTTTTGCAGTAACCAAAGATTTAGTGGCAGGTGGTTGTACCCCTGGTATCCTGTACAACTTATTTCCCAAAGTAACAATAATAGTGCAAGGTTAGGACTCATACACAACATGTCTCTTCCATAAGTATGGTTCACCTAATAATACATCACAAATATCAAGAGGAGCAATGTCACATAATACCTCATCCGTGAATGGCTTGATGTTGTAGGGAAGGCGGCACTATTGGCTGACGTGGAGATCCCGTCCTTGATGAAGCCACCCTATGGTGTATGGTTATGGGTGTGATGTGGTCGAAAAGCCCAACCACTTCACAACCTATGCTGAAATGAGGTTCTTTTGGCTCCCACTATAATATTCTGAATAGGAAATAAACAACAATATAAAGTAACATAAACAAAAACTATAGAAAATAGAGAGACATCATGAAAAACTCTAG
Organism: Pinus albicaulis; assembly: GCA_034641835.2. Lineage (NCBI taxonomy): Eukaryota > Viridiplantae > Streptophyta > Pinopsida > Pinales > Pinaceae > Pinus > Pinus albicaulis. Next base: position 1,147,353,032 of record CM076577.1, on the reverse strand, counting down.
AAACATGGAGAAAAGTTGAGCCATTTTATTATAATATGAAAGAGGGAAATGAGTACAAGAAGGTGATTAGAATGATGGCACCTTGGCTTGCTTAAGGTAAGCTGAAATCAATCTCAAAACCCTGTTGTGAATGGTTTCTCTCTCTCTCTCTGCATTGCGTAACTCCTTGAGCTGTTATTGCTGCTGGAAACTACTGCCTATGACTAGAATGGAGCTGCTCTTTGGGGTTGTTCCTATACTCAGAAAATCATGAAAATTTTGGTATGGACTCTCCTCCAAAAACCCAAAAAATCCCAGGAAGGAATTTCGGAAAGGTTGACCCTGGAGTTTGACCCCCTTGGGAAAATCACGCACTCCTGGTGAGTACGTTGGCCCCTGAAATGTAAGACTGGAACTGATGGACTCCACCTAATAAAAAAGATGACTTGTGAAGGTTTGATCCTCTCACACTTCTCCTGGACTGAAATCCCTGATCTCCCTTCACTCCCGATGTTTCCTCCCTCTAACACTGTGTAATCTCTGAGTGTGATTGCGCTACCTTAGTGACTTTGTGGCTCCTAGCTAGAAGGCTCTGTGTTCTCTACTCTGAAAATTGATGGCGAATATCCTCACCTGAGTGGCCACTCAAAGTCCCTTGAGTTTGAGGTTGTGATCTCTGCTCAGAGAAACCCATGTGTTGAACAACACTTGCAGACTTCGCTAAACAGTGTAAGCGTGCTCAATGTCTGATAGACAGAAATTTTGAAGATGCATAATAGAATGAGTGAGTAGCTAGCCTCTCCCTCCTTTTATGCTTGAGATCCTAGCTCTCCCTTGGGCCCCACTCCACTGCACTTTCCCCTCATGCCATATTATCCCCACTAGACTACATTGCCCTGGCCCACGCTACCATTGCACTTCCTAGCCCACGCTGTCTCCACGTTGTCCATATCCCTGCGCTATCACTTGGCTCCCCTAGACCCCATGCTGAAATCCAAATATGTCTAAGTGACTCTAGGGAGTTATTTTATCCTATGTTTGGGTTATGGACCCCATCGCCCATTTATTTTATGATCAAACATTAGAAAGGAAAAATTTGAGAAAAAATAATATTGCCAATTAGTTGCTGCTAATTGGAAATATTACGGTCCTCCCTGCCAAAATGTTGTTTTTCCTCAAGCAACTACAAATATGGGTGCTACAAAATCTTCTCACTCTCCCAAGTGGCATCCTCATCTGGAAAATTTCTCCATCTCACCAAATACTCCCTAAATATCCTGTTCCGTAGTTGTCTCTCCCATGTGTCTAAGATGACTTCTGGTTGTAACACCAAATGCCCCTCATTATTGTAGGTGGGAGCTCCTCTATTACATTCAACTACTGCCCCTATGCCTTTTTCGGGCATGATACATGGAAGATATTAGGTATCCTTCTACCTGCTAGCAACTCCAACTCATTAGCGACCTCCCCTATCTAGTGGATCACCCTATAAGGTCCATAGAAGTGGGGCTTGAGCTTCTCGGCCCCTTTCTTCTTCAGCTTAGATTTCTGGTATGGATGAAGTCGTAGGTAGACCAAGTCACCTACCTCAAACTGCCTCTCTACCCACCCTTTGTCGGCATAGAACTTCTGTTGATTTTGCGTTGTGGCTATGTTGTCCTTAAGAGCTCAGAGTATATCCTAGCTCTCTTGGATCCAGTCATTGGCCTTGGGGGCCTTGCTAGATCCAAACATAACATCAGAAAAATTCAGAGCATGATATCCATATAAAGCATAAAAAAGAGACATACCGATAGACATGTGGAAAGTGGTGTTGTAGCAGTAATCTCCCAAATGCAGCCAACACAGCCATGCCTTCTGCTACCTTGTGACATAGGTTCGCAAGTAGTCCTCCAGCCACTTGTTCACTATCTCTGTCTGCCCATCCATCTGAGGATGATAGCTGGTACTAAGAGTCAAATCTGTACCCATCAAACAAAAGAGCTCTTGCCAAAAGCTGCCCATGAAATGGCAATCCCTGTCACTGACGATGGTCTTAGGAAGACCATGCAACCTGAAAACATCACGGAAAAATAGCTCTGTGACCTATGCAGCTGTGTACCATGCTAATATGGTGAAGAAGTGAGCATAATTTTTCAGTCGATCAATGACCAAAAAGATGCAATCCTTGCCCTGCACCGTGGGCAATCCAGTAATGAAATCCATAGAGATGCTTTCCCACTTTCCTTCCAAAATGAGAAGCAGTTGTAGTAATCCGACTGGGTGGCTCGTCTCCCCCTTGTTCCTCTGACACACCTCCCACTCCATGACATTCCGGAGTACATCTTGCTTCATACCTCTCCAAGAGAACCTCTCCTTGATAGCCTTGTAAGTCTTTGTGAATCCCTAATGGCCTGATAATGGTGAATCATGGGAGGCACACATTATCTTCTCCTTGAGCTGGGAATCCCCAGTCAAGAAGATCATGTCTATGAAGTAGATGACCTCATCCATCACCATGTACCTGTCATCTATAATCTGACCATCTATCACCTCACAAGCAAAGTGGTCCAGCAGTTGAACCCTCGAGTCTGTATCTATGCTCATCAAGGATAGCGTTGCTAGTCTACGTGATAGAGCATCTTCCAATACATTGTTCTTCCCTTTGACATACTCTATGTCAAAGTCATAAGCATGGATCTTATTGATCCACTTATGTTGCCTCTCCTGCAACTGTTTCTGCTCAAGGAATAACTGGAGGCTGTTGTGATCAGTCCTCACCTGAAACCTATTGCCCACCAAATACTATCGAAACTTGACCAATGCATGCATAATGTCCAACATCTCCTTGTCATATATTGGATACAACCTCTCATTCAACAATAGCTTCCTACTCTCGAAAGCTATGGGGTAACCTCTCTGCATCAAAATCTCACCTACTCCCTCTCTTGAAGCATCACACTCCAAAATGAAGGGCTGCGTGAAATATGGCAAAGCCAACACTGGGCAGCTACTCATTACCTCGTTGAGCCTGTCAAAGGCTCTCTGCGTAGTATCTGTCCAGCTGAATGCCCCCTTATTGGTGATATTTGTGAGGGGTGCAGCAAGATGGGAAAATCGCTTGACAAACTTTCGGTATTAGGTGCGGATGCCTAAAAATCCCTAGAGTTCTGGCACATTCTTCGGCTCCAGCCATTCCCGCATGGCCCGGATCTTCTCCTCGTGGATTCTCACTCCATCCACCCCAATGATATACCCGAAATAGAGTATCTCTACAACCCAAACTTTCACTTGGAGATCTTAGCATATAAATGTTTCTCCTCCAAAATACACAATACAACCTCAATGTGCTACAAGTGCTCCTTCCAAGTGCGGTTGTATATAAGAATATCATCAAATAACACCAACACAAACTTTCTCAACTGACCACGAAAGATGTAGTTCATGCAAGAATTAAAAGTTTCCGGTGTGTTGGTTAGCTCGAAGGGAATCACCAAAAACTTGAAGTGGCTATAATGGCACTGGAAAGTAGTCTTGGGGACATCATGGTACCTCACTCGGATCTTATGGTATCCTGACCTCAGCTCGATATTGGAGAATAATTTTGATCCCCTCAGCTCATCCATGAACTCGTCAATCCTAGGAATGGGGTATTGGTTCTTCATCGTCTTTTTGTTGTGTGCCCTGTAGTCGATGCAGATCCTCAATGTTCCATCCCTCTTCTTCACTAGTACAATAAAATAAGTAAATGGGGGCCGAATGTGTCCCAGTGCTAAGAGCTCATGAATGGCTCTCTCAATCTCATCCCTGTAGGCTTTGGGGTGCCTATAGGGTATGATGATCACTTCTTGAATCCCCTACTCTAACTCAATGGTATTCTCAAACCCCCAGTCTGGCGATTGCCCTGGTGGTATGTCCCCAAAAACCGTGGAGTACCTATCCAATATCGACTGCACATCTAGGTGAAATGCCTCTGAAATACACAGTTCTACTACCCACTTTATGTCTTCATTCTGGAAGTCTGCCTCCATCCAGTGTTCTGAAACTCTCTGTGGAGGATATGTGTGCATGCCTCTGGTCATCACATGCTTACCACTCTTCTTGTATGTCCACTCCATCTCCAATGTCTCCCATTCTGTGGTGCACTTACCCAGCGTGGTCAACCACTGCACTCCCAGCACCACGTTGGTGTCTGGAATGTCGACCACAAAAAACGATCTGTCATAGTGTAGGTCCCCATAGTCACTTCTAATGTCGAAACATATCTTGTACATTACATAGTTCTGGCACCCAGTACTAGTACTAAGAAACCACCAAAGGTATTTGTCAGTACGCCCCTCCTCTCTACCAATTGGGCATGAATAAAGTTGTGAGTGGCCCCACTATCTACCAGAACTAAAACACATTGTCCTTGATCAGTGCCTCAGGCACGCAGTGTAAAATACTTCAAAACTTCTCGCAAATATGCAAGGACTCCTCCCGTGGGTGCAAACGTTTCCCCTCCTGCTCCTGGGGGAGGATGTGGTGGATGATCCCCTCTCTGTAATACAGTGTTGGCCTCTCCCTCTATCTCCTCATAGGCATCTTCTTCTCCGTCACTGTTGGAGAAGACCTCTATGTAATATGCCTTCCCTACGACACATTGATGACCCAGTGCCCACAGCTCCTGGAATGCGAAGCACAACTTCCTCCATCTCAAGTCTCTTCAGGTATCATCTTCCAAAAGCCCTTGGCCTTAGTTCCCCTTCTGCGGTGGAACTCTCATGTCCTTCCCCTTTGGCAGAAATTTCGATCTCTGGGGGAAAGGAGCTTTTTTCCTGGGCAAAGCATCCTATAAGTCTCTCATCCTCCTGACTACATCCTAGAGTGTAGCAGGCCTAGTGGATCTGACTATCCCACGTAGAGGTTTTGCCAACCCATCAATGAACATGTAAATCCTCCTAGCTGTGGACAAGTTTGGTACCATCACTGAAAGTCTCAAGAACTCAGAAATATAAGTTTTTGAGTTCCTGATCTTTTTTAGCTTGGTTAGCTCGACAAAATTCTCCTCTGGATCCTTCCGATCAAACCATTCCACCAATCTCTAGGTGAAATCTGCCTACGTTGTCACTACTGAGTGACCCAGCATGGCCATCCCATGGAACCACCAGTCATGGGCCTCTCCCTTAAGGTGCATCATTGCCACCTTAATGGCCTCCACCTCTGCCATCTGATTAAGCTAAAAGTAAATTTCTAGCTTCTCCACCCAAGCTTTCACTAAACATTTAGATGACCCGTCATAAGTTAGAAAGAAAAATATGCCAACGGTACATTGCAGCTCACCTCCCTTCGTGTAACCATCACCTCTGTTCTGTTTATGGGGTTTTTTGTTGTTATTGAGCTAGAAAAAGTCATGGAAAGTGAGGGCTTCACCAAACTCTCGCCCATAGGGCTGATGCTCTACAAAATAGTCCCCATAATTAGCCGTCTCCAGCTCTTGGGGTCCTCCCATTCCAGTACCTGTAGTAAAAAATGTGGGCATTGTGGAACATGTGGGAGTGTGTGGCACCACTTGCTGTGTTGTGTTCTACTCCTGTGTGTGATGGGAATTGTTGGATTCCTCACCAATGTGAAAACCCCTGAGGTTTCACACTGTTTTTTAAGCCCGAATTTTTTTTGACCCATCTCCTCTATCTTCCTCAAGCGCTCCTGCACATACTTCAAGAAGATGTTCCTGAATTCCTTCTCGTAATCTCTTTCCTCTGCCATAGGTTCTTCCTCCTCTACATCCTCCACTGGAACGCAGGCCCCTTCTCCAAATCTGGCCTCAAGCCTCCGCTCTCAGCTCTTGTACCGCTTTGTCCGGTAAGTGATGTATTCTTTTCCTCCAGGTGTCATAGACTGGTCTACTCCACAAGCTGAGCCATGTCTATGAGCTGTGATACCACTGTAATATTTTGAATAGGAAATAAATGGTAATGTAAAGCAACATAAACAAAAACTATGGAAAATAGAGAGACATCATGAAAAACACTACAAACATGGAGAAAAGTTGAGCCATTTTATTATAATATGAAAGAGGGAAATGCGTACAAGAAGGTGATAAAAAATATGGAACCTTGGCTTACTCAAGGCAAGCTGAAATCACTCTCAAAATACTGTTGTGAATGGGATCTCTCTCTCTGCAATGTGTAACTCCCTGAGCCGTTGCTGCTGCTGGAAACAACTGCCTCTTACTGGAATGGAGCTTCTCTTTGGGGATGTTCCTCTACTCATAAAATCATGAAACTTTGGGTATGGACTCTCCTCCTAAAACCCAGAAAAACCCAGGAAGGAATTTCGAAAAAACTGACCCTAGAATTTGACCCCCTTGGGAAAATCACGCACTCTTGGTGAGTACACTGGCCCCTGAACTTTAGGACTGGAAATTATGGCCTCATCCTACTCCAAAAGATGACTTGTGAAGATTTGATCCCCTCACACTTCTCCTGGACTGAAATCCTTGATCTCCCTTCACTCTCGGTGCTGCCTCCCTCCAAGACTGCGTAATCTCTTAGTGTGACTCCGTTGCCTTAGTGAATGTGTGGCTCCTAGCTGGAAGGCTCTGTCTTCTCTAATTTGAAAATCGATGTTGAAGCTCCTTACCTGAGTGGGCACTCGAATTCCCCTAAGGCTGAGGTTGGGATCTCCACTCGGAGACACTCATGTGCTAAAAAACACGTGCAGACTTCGCTAAAAAGCGTAAGCGTGCTCAATGTCTGATAGACAGAAATTTTGAAGATGCATAATAGAATGAGTGAGTAGCTAGCCTCTCCCTCCTTTTATTCTTGAGACCCTAGCTCTCCCTTAGGTCCCACTTAACTGTGTTGTCCCCTCATGCCACGTTGTCTTGGCCCATGTTGTCTCCACGTTGTCCCTCTCCCTGCACTATCACTTGGCTCCCCTAGGCCCCATGCTGAAATCCAAATATGTCTAAGTGACTTTAGGGAGTTATTTTATCCTATGTTTGGGTTATGGGTACCATCACCCCTTTATTTTATGACTGACATTAGAAAGGAAAAATTTGAGAAAAATTAATATTTCCAATTAGCTGCTACTAATTGGGAATATTACACCCACTATCGACAATGAACTGTAGTGGGGAACCCTTTACCCACATCTAGGAGTGGAAGAGACGCTCCTCCTCCTCTGGATCTTTCGGTTCGTCCTTCTGGATCTTCTTGGTGACAATGGTGGCATTGGGATCCACATTGATAATCTGATTCCCTTTTTCATTCCCATTTTCAGGTTCTGATTCAGAGTCGAAGCATGCATCTGATTCAAAAGCCTTCATCTCAGCCACGAGTGACTCGTTGGCCCGACACTCACTTATGTTGTGAGTGGAGCTCTTTGTGGAACTCACACCACTTTCCCGTGTCCTTTAGCTTCATGGTGTTTTTCTTTGCTTGCAAATTTGGAAGGTTCCCTTGGGCCACCATGCCTTGGATTTGTCCTTTATTCTGCGGTTTGGGGGCACCTTTCCCTTGCTTTTGATTCGCATATCCAAAGTCTCGCTTCTTCTTTTTTAATTTCTGCTCAATCTTGGCAACATAATGGTATGTCGTACCAAGAGAGGAGATGTCGAGGAACTCCATTTCCTCCTAAGTGTATATGTGGAGAAAACTACGGTACTTCAGCACTAAATGTTTCTCTAAATCTTCGATACCAAACTTTGTGTGCATGGTATGGAACAGATTCGTCAGCTTATGCACATATTGATCCCTTTGTTGCCGCAGCGTAGTCCATTATATGTACTTGTCCTCATCGCTCCCCACAGGGTAATACTGTTCCCTGATGGCGCCTCGGAAAGAATTCCAAGTGGGTATGGTCGAGAACAGAGAGGGTTCCCCCTCATCCTTTTTCTCAACGTAGGTTTCCCACCAATCCTTAACATGGGGGATGACTTTGAGGAGTGAAAATTTAATCTTCTCCCAGTTGAAAAAGTCATGAATCGATAAATATCCTTCTAACAGATTCAACCATTTATCTATGGCGTCTGCATCTATTTGTCCCTCAAATATGGGAATGTAAAAGTTTACTTGTACCTTAAAAGGAGTGGTTCCTCCAGAGTGACTATTGGATGTAGATTCGCCGTGGGTGGGCACCCGTTGAAGGATCTAGGAAAATTTATCCATCATCACGTTCCTTTGTTTCTCGAGGGCCTCCTCAAGCAATATTTTGATAGGATCTCCTGCTCCCTCATCTTACTTTTCTTACCCCATGGGCAATCGTCGGGGTTTGCGAGGTTGATCTTGCAAAGGTTCAACCAAATCGAGCCCTAACTCCTTATACCCCTACCTCGTTGGGGACATGTAAAGAAGCTTCGAGAAAGGGCAGACCACTCTGATACCACTAATCCAGATTTGTGTAGGAACACAATGAAATACATAAATACACATAAAATAAGAGATGCAACAGAAATAAAACTTCATTTCATTAATTAAAAAAAGCTGAAATATGCTTACGGATAGAATGGAACTAAACTAGCTATGGTGTTGGTATCTTATCTCTAAGAAGACATGTGGCAACTACAGGCCTCTGAACTATGTTACAATGAGGCTTGAGGGCATATTTATTATTGAGAAACAATGGATAACCCTAAAAATCCAAAAATCTGACCCTGGGAGATGAAGCACAAAAACTACGGGCCTCGTTTGGGTAAATTGGTACATCAATCTTCCCGAGGACGTAACTTTGGCATACGATCTTCGTTTGATGCACACAATACCTTGTTAGAAAGATCTATCTGAGGACTACAAATTTGGATGTGAGAAACATCAAAGGAACTTCCATGGCGCTCCCGAGTTTTCCAAAAAACGTTGTTTAGGGCCTAAAAATGGCTTTGGAAGTTCAGGACTTGAAAAACTGTTAAGAATAGTAAATTGTGCTACAATTAAGGAAACTAAAAAATTGAAAGAAACAATGGTGGGGCCCCAAGTGGAATAGGTGATTGGCCACCATTATCCACCTGGATCATGGTGACACACTAGGCCTAATATATCATTTATTCAACAATTCTTGTAGCTGCATTTTCAGCTCTAATAACTCAGGTACACACATTTTGTAAGGGGCTCTAGACACGATGGTTGCACCTGTTACCAAATAAATGGATAAATATATATCTCTATAGGGAGTTAAGCTCAGGATTTTATCTAGAAAGACATCCTAAAAATCCTTAATGACTCGTAAAGTCTCGATATTTTGAGTTTCTATTTCCACATGCACCATAAATAGTAGGCATCATTTTCGTGCACTCTTTTCATTTGCAAAGATGAAATTTGTCTAACCGATATGGGTTGTGTATGCCTTTGATTACTTGATTTTCCCCCCTTGATTCACACAAATGATTGTGTTCTCTAAAAAAATTATGATAGCTCCCTGTTTTTCCAACCAATCCATGCCTATTAACACATCATAGGATCCTAAGGGAAGTATATTTAAATTTAGTTCTATGGAATAGCCATTTAGATTAATGTGACATTGTTTGAATTGACCGATTACCCTTCTCATTGTGTCAGTTTCTAATTTTACCAACCATGCAGTCTTAAATTTTTCAGTTTTCAGTTTATATTTTTCTACAATTTGTGGACTAATGTAACATAAACTAACCCCTCGATCAATTAAGACATAAATAAATTGGCCTGAAATGGTACCTTATATATTGATCATTGTGGATTGGTGTTCTTCTTTCCTATCTTCCAGTGTTGCACTTATTATTGGAATGTTTCTAGAAATGTAATTCACCATTATGGGTTCGTGGACAACTTGAATGTTTTGAATGGATATAGGATTATGCGAGAAATCTCTCAACAAATGGGACTCACCACACCCGCAACACTTTAGTGGTTCTTTTTCCTGGACCTCACTAATTTTTTTTTTTTTCTCAGTTTAGGTCCATGGGTTTGGACCCAGTTTGGGATTGTGTCAACTGATTTATGTTTCCTTTGTTGAACTTATTTCATTGATGGCCCTTCCCAAAGATCTTAAGACATTCAAGTTTCTGTCTTTTTGACCCCATTGTAGATTTTTTTTTGCCAAGGTCTTGATCCTTTACAACTATTATTAAATTAATGATAGCAGAGTATCACTTTCCTTACTTCCTCATCCATTGTATTAGGATTATAGAACTGAATCATTTCCTTATAATGTGCTCGTATGAAGTTAAAAAACCATTACACCTTGGCTTTCTCTTCCTTCATATAGGGAACGTACTGCAATCATTTGGTAAATTTGGTCATCAACTCATTAATAGTTAGTGGCCCAATATTAACTCATGGAACTCCTTTTCATGATCATCATAATATCGTTCATTCAGATATTGAGACGTAAACTATTTTTGGAATTCCTCCCATGAAACTGTCTTCTCTTCCAACGTGTGCACACTTTTGGAGTCTTCCCATGAGAGAGAAGATTTTCCTTGCAGCTGACAAATGTCCAATATGGATTTTAAGTTACTCTCATATTCATAAACCTGAAAATATTTTTTTGTGTTAAGAAGTCATTCTTTTGTATCCTCTTCCTTCTCCCCATCAAAAGTAGGGCGCTTTATTTTTCTAAACTATCCTTGCAACTCCACATTCTTATTTCTTTTCTGCATTTTTGTATAGGTTTTGTCTAAATCGTCTCCACTTTCATATTTTCCTGATTCAATATCATTTTTTTCCTTTTTTGTGTTTCATTTTCCATTATTCTATGTCTATATTTTTCAGTTAAGTCATGTATCATCCTTCCTTGTTCTTCACTAGCCTTTAACAATTGTTCATTGTTGTTCTTGAGGTGAGCCAATTTTTTCTGCAAACTTCTAATAATATCCATAACTTGAGATGTTGGTGGGATACTTGCATTCCCCAAATCCACATATAACTCCTCTCCTCCTGTTATAGCTGGAGGGAAATCCTTTGCCATTATGTGGTAGATTTCCTCGTCATAACACCTTATAGTCAACTTGAGCATGTATTAATACTTCATTATTTATATCAATATTTCAATTCTACATACTTTTTCCTATTACAGTGGTGATTCCTTCAAGCTCCATTTCGGAACTTGGAATCTGATACCATCTGTCACATGTCCCTCTAACACTTGAATTTTTTTTCCATGACTCATTAGAGATTAAAGTTACATCAATCAGATTTATTTTTTCCCGATATTTTATTTACACCTATCTTGACTTAAAAAACAAAGCATTATCGACTACATGAATGAAATTTGATCAAACCCTTGGTCATAGATCATTCCTACTCCATTGTTTTTTGTATTGGTTCCCCTAATCTATTTAAGGTTTGTAGGAATGTGTGCCTGGTCCCTCTTAAGCCACCTCAAATTCTAACACCCCAGTTACTTTATTTTAACTTAACCCACCTCAAATTCTAACACCCTAGTTACTTTATTTTAACTACATGCCATCACAAAATGATTTCTACCTAACTACAAAGCATAGTTATAACTTCCAACATAGGTCATTCCCTCTCCATACATCAAGGTAGTTATTTTCAATTTATGTGTCAATAGCACATTATGTTTTATTTCTTCACATGGCGTATTCAATATTAAGGTCGTGTTAAAGATGGTGGTTGGACTTAACATTTATGGTTCAATTTATGTTCTAGAAATTCTAATCCTTGCCCTCTTCTCCAAGAAATCCATGTACTCTGGCTCCATATGAACTTCACATGACTGTGAGTAATAGGGAAATGTGAATGGTGGGGATCAAGTTTTCTCAATATAAGGGTGGAAAATCATTTCCTCTAACCATACTCTACTATCATGCGTTATCATGTGGTCATTTTCTCCTTGTTAGTCTTCAAGGAGTGTCAAGATTCTATGCACCCACGTGAGGGTTTCCTTAGTGATGCAGGCATCTGCGAATTTTTTGTGCTATGGAACCCATCAATGTTGGCAAGGTGACATGAAGGAGAACCAGTTTCTTCATGTGTCACCCTCCTATCGTTGTACATTTCATTCGGTAAGGTTAATTTTTCCTTCTTATAGAGTCCCTTCTATGGTGTTGGGTTCCTTTATACCTATTTTCATTGTTTCCTTTACACTTATTTATGTTACTGAGTGGTTTTTTGGTGGTTTAGGCTCTTAGGCACTTAAATATGGTTTTATCAGCACCCCTTTGGAGCTAGAACTATCTCGCCGAACCACCTATAGTCATGGTATCCTCGATAAGTTCCTTTAATTTTATTATTCTCTGTATTAAAAAGTTATTTAACAGTCTCTTTCTTAGACAATTTTTTTTTTTCCAAACATGGTTAGTACTTCAAATTCTATACTCGCCCCAGCATCTGGGTTCAATTCCTTCTAAAGACATAGCCTTTCTAATGAAAACCCCTTTTCTTTTTCCTAGTAATTGTTTCATTCACTAAAAAAAAAAAAAAACTTTAATGAGAGTGAGGCTACCACATGGTTACGCTTCTATATATCCCTAGCTCTAACTACAATAGGGTTTTGTTCTACAGGAAGGAATACAACACCAATTTTCTCTAATATTCAAGTCAGGACTCGTTTTGTGACATAAGCCTTATTTTTCTAGCTTGTTCTTGTACAGGGAAAGGTAATCAAGTTTTTTGTTTGACCCCCTTTTCTCCTGGTCTTTTCTTTATATGTAGGTGCAGGTAAAATGGGTACGCTTAGACGTGAATATTGTGTTACTTCCACCTGGGCATACTTTGCCTCCAATCTCGTCCTCTGCTAATTTGAGTTCGGTCAAGTCTAATTTATTTCTTGCGCAACATGACCCATTATGATTTTGGTTGTGTTTGTGTTAATCGTACTTGCTGTTTAGGATTATACTAAAATGTTGTAGAAACAATTCTAATATATTTTAGTATAAAGGCCAACTGCATTTTTGCTTGGTTCTTTGAGTTATTTTTTCACAAGGGCTTATAAATGAGATAGAATGTGATACATTTATATGAATTTATTTGGACCTGTTGGTTTTAATGGATATATAATTTCAAGCCATTAGAGACTAGTTGACCTATAAATCAATCTTATGGTTTTTCTGAATGGCTAGTTACTATTTCACTGTAATGTGCTGTATTTCCTCTGTATTATACATTCATTCCACAAGAATAATTCATATTTGGATCATGCATATTATATGTACTAAAATCAAAATATCATGTGGTGAATTTACTCCAAATATTCTGTGTGCTAAGTGACTGCTTTATTGCGCTTTGAAATTGTTTACATATCGCTTTTCAACATCTCATCTATATTGATGGTTTTATATGTTTATTTTCTTATACACGTATCCATGTGTATATGTAGGTAACTCTCATATAATAACTTCTGTGGTTGTCTATTATTACGCTCTCGCCAATCTGGTTCATGAGTTCATGTCTCAGAAAGGAAAAGATTTTTTAGATATGCTTCTACACCCGTACTCGAGCATTTCAATCAAGCTGGTTCCTTAATTGGTCCTTAACAAATTTTGTTTTTGTTTAGACTCGAATTAAAAACTATGTTGTTGAATATATTAACTCTAAATCAAATAATACTAAAAGTTTTCATATAAGTATTTTTTCTCTTTGTAATATATATATATATATATATCCACTAATGCACCTCTCCGCTGAGGCTTCTCATGGGAGAAATCATTTCCCAATCTCTACAATTATGATTAACTAGATCTATATCCCCCTAGGGAGATCCATTAACCTGAAGAGTATAGAATGAAATGTATATGAAATAGTGGAAGATTCGATGACTTGGCTAAAGTCCAATCTCGATTGTTGTCATTTATGTTTTCCACATCATATTTGTATTTTCCCAAAATTACATTATTTGCCCCTAACATTTTTTGAATGTCCCTACACTAACAGATTTTTATTCGTGGTTTCTTTATAAATTCCTTCTCGGTAGCTAATTCTGTTATCAAAATTCATCCTTTACTATGGCCAAATACTTTCTAACAATATAAATATATAAATTTATAACTCAAGATTCCTTGATTCATTTTGTGTTTTCTATTTTAGACACACTGAGTGTGTGAGAAAAATTAAAGTCTCAATTCGTTTAACCAAGGGTCAACTCTCTTATCCCACAAATGTTCTAATTTACCTCCCCTCACTCTGCCTCGAAATGCATTCATTGCATTCTATAACAATGATTTCTATATTTCATGTATACTTATCTACATTATAATAAAATTGGCAGCATTTTTAAATCTTTTTTCCATTGCACGATGCACCCTAAATATGATCATATTAACATATCAATGCATGCAATTACACATTTTAAGTCTATCAGATCTATTTTCATGAATTATACTACATCCACTATATACATTTTCTGGTAGATATCAATGGTATATTTTTTTTTTATTGTCTACAGGTACTTCATGAAAATAAATATAATTGTACAGATATTTCTTTAACATTCATTCTATGCTAACTCTGACATAATATGAATAGTTTAATTAGTTGTACATTATTCACTCGAATTGAAATAAACTTAACACAATTCCTAACCATAATTGATGTTGGAAATTCCCTTGAGAAGAGCACTATCCGCACAACCACGAATTGGTTCCCCAGTTCTGCCCGAGTTGAGAAAATTTTCCAACATAATCAATAACCTCTTTGATTCCCAATTAATGTATTTTATACATTTTTTTACATAATAGATTTTTCTTTAGTAGATTCCCACTTTTTTGGGTCTACCACCCACCTACCTAGCCTTTCTTTGTTTTTTTATTTTTTTATTTAAAGCCTACTTTTCTCTACTGCGACACGTTATTCCACCCCTACTTAGCTTCTTTCTCCACTTAAGTGATTTAATTGATTTTTCTCCCCAATATCATTAAATATTATTTGTTGTCTCCTGTGGATTTTTAGGAGTCCTTATCATGGACGATTTTATCTTGATCTCATCTATCAATGAGACTTAAAAAAAAAAAAATTTGGGCAAATGTCTCTTAAATCCAGTATCTCATTCCTAAGTAGTTCTAAGTTTTTTGTTTATTTGATCCATTTGGATATTGGTGGGCACCTACCTATTCCAATTTGGGCCCCACCATTTTTTCTTTCATTTTTTCAATTTCCTTAATTGCAGTATAGTTTACTATTTTTAGCAATTTTTCGGGTCCTGAACTTCTGGAGCCGTTTTGAGGCCCTAAACAATGTTTTTTTGGGAAAATAGGGAGCAACCTAGAACATTATTTGATGTTTCTCACATAAAAATATGTATTCCTAGAATAAATCTTTCTAACGAGGTATTTTGCGCATTAAACGAAGATCGTATGCCAAATTTACGTCCCTGAGAGGTTGATGTACCAATTTACCCAAATGGGGCCCATAGTTTTGGCACTTCATCTCCTACGATTAGTTTTTTGGATGTTTATGATTTTCCATTGTTTCTAAATAATAAATATACCCTTGAGCCTCATTTTAACACAATTCAGAGGCCTGTAGCCACCACATCCCTTCTCAAAGATAAACTACCAATGCCCTAGCTAGTTTATTTCCATTCTTTCTGTAAACAAATTTCAGTTCTTTGATATTAATGAAATGAAGTATTATTTCCACTGCATATTTGTATTAATGTTTATTTGTGTATTCTGTTGCATTCTTGCATAAATATGGATAAGTGGTATCAGAGCAGTCTGTTCTTTCTCGATCCTTCTTTGCATGTCCCCAATGAGGTTGGGGTATAAGGAGTTAGGACTTGATCTGGTGGAACTTTTGCAAGATTAGCCTTGCAAACCCTGACAACCAACCATGAGGGATGAAAAGAAATATGAGGGACCAAGATATCCTAACAAATTTTTTCTCGAGGAGGCCCTAGAAAAACAAATGAATGTGCTCATGGATAAATTTTCCCAAATCCTTCAACGACTTCCCACAAGCGACACATTTGCATCCAGTAGCCACTCTGGAGGCGCAACTCCTTTTAGGGTGCAAGTAAAATTTGAAATTCCCATATTTGAAGGTCAAATAGATGCAGACATTGTAGCTAAATGGTTAAAGCTATTAGAAGGATAATTCTCGGTTCATGAATTTTCCGACCGGGAGAAGATTATTTTTGCACTCGTCAAAGCTACCCCCCATGTTGAGGACTGGTGGGAAACCTACTGTGAAAAAAATGACAAGGGGGAACCTTCTATGTTCTTGGTTGTATCAACTTGGAATTATTTCTGAAATGCCATCAAGGAACAATGTTATCCCGTGGGGAGCTATGAGGACAAGTACGTATATTGACTACATTCTGACAGCAAAGGGATCAAGATATGCATGAGCTGATGAATCTGTTCCATACCCTGCTCACAAAGTTGGGTATCAAATATTAGGAGAAACATTTGGTGCTTAAGTACCACAGTTGTCTGCATATATACATTCAGGAGGAAATGGAGTTCCTCGACATCTCCTCACTTGGTACATCATACTGATATGCTGCCAAGATTGAGTAGAAATTAAAACAGAAGAAGCGAGACTTTATATCTGCGAATCAAAAGCAAGGAAAAGGTGCCACCTAACCACAGAACAAAGGACAAAGACAAGAAATGGCGGCCCAAGAAAACCTACCAAATATGCAAGAAAATAATAACACCACGGAACCGAAGAAAGACACGGGAAAGTGGTGTGAGTTCCATAAGAGCTCCACTCACAACATAAGTGAGTTTCGAGCCAAACAATCATTGGTGGCTAAGGTAAGGGCTTCTAAATCAGATGCATGCTCTAACTCTGAATCAGAATCGAACAAGAGGAATGACAGAGGGAAGCAGATTATTGATGTGGAGCCCAACTCCACCGTTGCCACCAAAAAGATCTAGAAGGATTAATCGTAAGATTTGGAGGAGGAGTATCTCTTCCACTCCTAGATGTGGGTAAAGGGCTCCCCACTACAGTTCATTGTCAATAGTGGGAGCCAAAAGAACCTCATTTTAGCAGAGGTCATGAAGCAGTTGGGCTTGCCAACCACAACACACCCACAGTCATACACCATCGGGTGGCTTCACCAAGGACAGGATCTCCACGTCAACCAGCAGTGCCACCTTCCCTATAGCATCAAGCCCTTTACGAATGAGGTATTATGTGAAATTGCTCTTCTTAATGTTTGTGATATATTATTAGGCCAACCATACTTGTGGAAGTGACATGTTGTGTATGAGTCTCGACCTCACTCTGTTATTGTTATTTTGGGAAATAAGTATTACAGGATACCAAAGGTACCATGACCTACTGCTATCTCTTTGGTTACTGAAAAAAATACAGTAAGCTCATCTCAAAAACCAGGAATTTTTTTTCCTAAGGACCACCCTTAGGGCAAGAATAAGACTGTTGCCATGACCTCCAAATAGGGATCCTCTGCACGACAACAACAAATGAACAAGGTCATGGAGGAGTACGAGGACATATTCACCTTACCCATAGGGGTGCCTCTTCATTGTCAGCTTAAGAACCCCATCGATCTGACCCTAGGTGCGTCGCTACCCAATGGACCTATTTATTAGAGCTTTGTTCTGGAGAATGATGAAATCAAGAGGCAGATTCATGAGCTATTGAAGAAAGGTCACATCTGACCGAGTTCATCACCTTGTGGGTTCTCGATCGTGTTGGTGCAGAAGAAGGATGGGACTTGGAGAGTTTGCATTGACTATTGGGCAATGAACAAGATCATTTTCTGGAATAGGTACCCGATCCCACAGATTGATGAACTTCTGGACCAACTCAAAGGGGAGAAATATTTTAGCAAGATCGACTTGAAGTCAAGGTATCACCAGGTACTAATCAAACCCTCTGATGTGTGGAAGACTGCCTTCAAAGCCAAGGAAGGCCTTTTCGAATGGTTGGTCATGCCTTTTGGTTTCAAGAATGATCCCGCAACCTACATGAGGTTGATGGAAGACATCTTGCAGCCATTCACCAACTCATTTGTAGCAGTGTACTTGGATGACATCTCGATCTTCTGTAATATTCCCAAATGGGAAAAGCAGGAATAGAGTGCATAAAATGAAAGCAGTGGAAAATATTTAACGCATGAAACCATGAGACCAATATGGAGCCATATTATTGATCATATGTGTAGCAAATAACTACAAAAAAATGAGGCACAAATCATAGAATGCGATCACACAAGCCTCCAATACATAAACCCTCTCAAAAGTGAGATGTTGTTGCTATAAAAAATGTCAGAGAGGTTGCTACAACATAGTTATAATAATCATAAGTACAGCCGGATATCATACAATAATATAAAAATACTGATATAGGCCAAAATATATGCTACACATACAGATCTGTGCACTAGATTAGTTTTCCAAGACAACCCAAGAGGGTTTCCAAAAAATGCAAGCAATGCCCCAATGTAAGCTGCAGCCCTAGGGCTGAAGGTATGCTACAACAACAGGAATGAGAAGATATGGCTGAAGCTGATGTAGAAACCTACAACTCTTCTCCAATAGATCCTTTGCATGAAATAATGGATCCTCCATTGAATAAATCATCTCCCGAAACAACCACTGCAACCACCCTTGCAACTCCTCCCTAAAATAACACAGATCTGGACTTAAACTGCGTTTTAGGGGATAAATAATCCTTGGCCTGATGCCAAATATATCAATAAATCCAAAGAGGCTTCTTTACAGGCCTTCCAATGGATGGTAACCTTCCTCCACTGCAAAACTAGCTCTGAAGTCACCCAATATAATTCTCCACTGTTGCACCCTGCAACACAGCACAATATTATGCATAAACTGTGTTGATGAAGAAATTTGTAGCTTGGAATTAAGCCTGAGTGTGGAAATTAAGTGCAATACTCCTCTATGAGGCCTCTCAAGGAAAGAGATAGGATTCCTCTTGGGAACACCCTGTGCTAAACAACACTGCAAGCTCAACTAAACAGCTGAAGAATGCAAATAGTCATGCAGACCATAAACAAAATAATATCAAAACATAATCTCCTGTGGCTGCCATCCTCTTCCTTATAAACAACATGAGCCTTCTCACCTTGGGTCCCACTCATTAGAGTTTCCACCATCATGCAATCAATCTCCCTCCAAAACTGTGTTGTCCCACCATTAATGCCACTCCTCCATAACAACGTTGTTTGATTTGGTCAAAGTTGACCTATTCAACATGCTCCATCTCGTGTTCACACTTAAGGTGCTTAATTTAGCTGCTTATATGGTCTCCTTTCAAATTTGAAGTGTTTTTATAGTTGCTAAGGAGATTTATGGGCCTCCCTACCCACTTATTCACCTACCTAGTGGTAAAACAATCTATAATATTCCATTTAGCTAAAAGCTAAATTTTAGGAATATTACAGTCCTGCCCTCCAAAATGTTTCTTGTCCTCAAGCAACTGTAAGGGTTGAGAAAAATTCTCCCCTCCTCTTCTTGTGGCCTCCTCATCAAATAGTCTCCACCACTGCTTTAGATATTCTACAACAATTATGTCTCCCAATGGTTCCTCCCAAATGTGCAAGTTGGCTTTTGGTAGATAAACCAAATGGCTCTCATCATGAGAAAATGGAAGGTCTATATGGAAACCTTCTTGTTGTCCAATGGTCTCTTCAAGGTAGGAGTGATGACAAGCATAGGGGATCTCATTCCCAATGAGAGACTCCCATCTCCATGCTATCATCCAAATGAAATGAATCACCTTCCAGCATGGTAATTCATATAAAAGTTCTTCCCAAATGTTCATGAGAGGCATATCCCAAGTGCTCCAAACAATCATATGGCTCACCTCATAAAGAAATAATTGATCTACTATAGTTTCCATATCATCTCCCATACTCCCCTTGAAGCATGAAGCATAACAAGTGTGGGAAAGGTCATTCCCAAAGGACACATCCAACCAATTTTCCTTCCCTCCAATCATGTTCCCAACAAATATAAGAACATCACCAACATATGGGATCACAATCCAAGTTATGCTAGTTGCCATGTGTAGTATTGGGGAAGGGCAATGGTCCCTCAAGTGCAACCAGCACAGTTGTGCTCATAACTGTCATAAAATATGATATAACAAGTGTTTCCCCCACCACTTGTTTGTTGTCCCATTCTTCTTGCATGCTTGGAGAAGGTGTATGATGTTTGGTTACTATGAAGAATACATCATCTCCCCAAAATATTCTAGGGAGTGGCCAACATCATCACTTCTTATGGCCCCAAGTGGCCCATGGAGCCAATAAGAAAGAGTGCCCCCTCTTGGAGAAATGCCCTAAACATGAGTGGTAAGAAAATGCAATTATATAGTAAATATATCATGATGCTCAGAAATAAAATCCTTACCATACACTTGGTTCAAACTAGTGAGGTAGCTCATGGATGAGCTCTCTCTCACACCCAATGAGTAAGGAGGTGGTGATGGTAACTCTTCCCAAGAGTTATGTTTCTCCTCACCCTCCAAGCAATCTATGCACTTCCTCATATGATAGTGCATCTCCTCTTTGACATCTTCCCACATGAATCCCTCCAAGATAGTATGGCATGCTCTAATGAACCCAGTGGGATTGGAAAGCAAGATCTCATAGGTTGCATGTAGTAGTTTATCCTTGAGCTTTGAGGCTCTAGCCAAGAAGATCCTATCCTGATAAAATATGACCCCATCTCTCACTGTATATCCTCTATCTGGAAATTGGTCATCAATTATCCTGCATGTAAAGAGATCCTTGGAGTATTCCACCAATAGCTGGGATCTCCAATAAGGATATAAACTCCCTAATGACAGTGTTGTTGATCTATATTGTGTAGCCCCTGTCATGTGGTTGCCCTCTTCCTTGAAATATCCTATTCCAAAGTCAAGCACCGGTATGCTGCTAACATGTTCCTACTGCCCCTCCTGTAGCTGCTCATGCTCAAGTGAAGGTTGAAGCTTTTGGAGTCTAGTATTCCATAAGAAGCTATCACCCATCCAAAATCTCCTAAGTCTGGCCAATGCATGCATGAGTGGCCACCCTCCTCTACTAAATGGGGAATATTCCTTCCTATGTGGAAGTATCCTCCTATTCCCCAATGCCATGGAGTGGTATCCTTTCACCATGATGGTGCCATCCTCCATCCCAAAAACATCTTCTCCCAGCGCAGAATAGCTGATGAGAGTGGGTAATGATGATATTGGGAGAATATCTCCCTCCTCTTTGAGCCTACCCAAGACTCCCTGCACTATGCCAAATCCTCCCAAGGTTCTCACCCCTCCTGGATCAATGGGTGGTGAGGTCTCTCTTATCTCCTGATCTAGTGGCCTCCCGGGTGGAATGCCTCCATGTAATGAAACATCAAAGTTTGAAGTAGACTGTATAGGTGAGTGGAATGATTTGTCCCTCCTTTCACTAATGTTGTAGAGGTAAATCCCCTCTGCGGACAGAGGCGATCCCTACTAGCCCAGAACGGGTCTAGCAACAATCGTAACACGCTATGGTGCAGGTCCCTAATTGCAATAAACCAACTTGCGAAGAAGGCTTACCTCGAATCCAATGGTGTTGTTTGTAGAGAAGGTAGCGCTCCCATTCCTTTTCTCCGACAGATCACAATCCTCACGCTCGTCGCAATCGAACACCTGCACACGCAAGAAACACAACAAACACAAGCGTAAAATCCAAGATATACAATTATGTGTCAGTCAGAGAGGACACAACTCATGATCATAATGAACAAAACGAGTGGAACCATAACCAATAGTCGCTTATCATTAATTAATACAAAGGAAAATACAACCTAGTTCTAACGCTGAATTGTCCTTCGACGGGTCGTCAGTGGAATACGTCTCGGTAAAGCTTGTCAAGGATGGGGACAAGCCTCTCTCTTCGATTGTCAATCTCCTTGCTATAGATTTGGCTCTATGAGGGCTATTGCAGCATTCTTTAGGCTATGAAGGCTCTTGGAGATTAGCTTGCAAAGGGAAATGGCAAGCTTATATAGATGGTGGAAGGGGAGTTGGGATCCCTACAATCATGGGATTAGCCCTATCCTCAAGGAAGCTTCCATGAGAGGTGGAAAACTACTTCCTCTACATGGAGATCCGGAGCCAACCTCCCAACTCAATTTAGAGACCAGTTTAGAAATTGGTTGGAGTCAATCTTCCACCATTTATTTTTAAAAAACACCCTTTATTAAGCCTGGCGCGAGTGCGACTCTGAGACAGAGCGCCAATTGGCACGCCCTATTTGGAGGATTTCCCCCATTGGCGTGGGTATAACACTGGCTAGTCGCGCCAAGGGTAAAAAGGCTATTTTAAGGGTTTTTCACAAGGAGATGTCTTCAGGGGAATGAAAGTCCATGTCTAGGGGAATGCCATGAAATTGTTTTCAGGTTATGTCACTTCTCATAGGTCACAGAATGAGTCCTCCAATGTGCGGGACGGGGAATTCTAGGGACGGTGACAAATTGCTGTGTAACAGATGCCCCCTAAAGCATGAGGCCCGAAAGAGAGAGAGGGGTGAAATGCTTTACGAGAACATGTCCAACTGAAAACACTACCGTCGGAAGACCTGCCTAGAGAAGTACAGCTGACATCTCAAATACATGATATATGTGGTATGGGCGCAGCCATCCATAATAGAGTATACAATAATCTAGATCCAAGGTATAGTCGCAGCCATCCAATGAATGATTCATGTAACTAATCATAATAATCTACAAAATCGCAGCCTGCATTCTAACAGACAAAATCCAGGGTCTTGCGCTCCATCTCGACCCGAACAAAGTACAAGTTCAAGCATGCGAATAAGTGAGCTGAAGTCGAACATGCGAGAACATCGCTTGATTACCAGCCAATGATGAAAGATGTTAACAGATGCGAGAGGTACCACCAATAATGACAATGGCCCTCAAGGTACTATAGGTACAATCTACGGCATGTGAATCAGTGAGCTGGCATCGAACACCCGTAGAATCACTCGATCAGAGGCCAGTGATGAAAACCTCACGTCGAACGCGAAGAACCTACCATTGAGGCATGAAGGCTCCAAGGTACCAAAAGGGAGTTTCTAGATCATCTTCTTGGATAATGAGCTGAAGTCGACAGGAAGTGATCTTGATCAAAGGTGGGCCATAGTGTTTCCCACATCATCGACACGAGACAGAGGAACATAATGTCTTTATGAATCAGGATTAGATGAGAATCAGAGGAAGGTTGAAATTTGCAGAGGTCAACTTCTCTAGAACATATGGGTGGCACAACAGTGGATTTGACAGTATTTGACATCAAAAGATCAGAGGTCATGATGACGAGGCAAAGAGCAGATGAGAGGTCAAAAGGGATCACCCAAACCCACAGAGGCAAGTGAAAAATGAGATGAGATGTCCCTAAACCGACACGAATGCAGACAAGTGCCATGTTCAAAAGCGACATACTGCCGACACGACAATGATGCTGGTTCCATTTTTCCCCACCATTTCTGGTGAGTACCTCTTTATTTTTACACAAGCTTGAAGAGGATGCCATATGCTTGTTATATAAGTCCATCCTAGTACATTTAACGATCCCTAGGAAGGAGGAACTCGAATATCGTCATTACAACTGAATCCAATGTCATCAAGGTTTAACGAGTTTGACAAAGGAAGAACTCGACGTCTTTTCATGTTTAGAGAGTTTGAAAAGACAACGGAAAAGTAAACTCCAATGGTCCCTTTTCGTAAATAGTTCCTCAAACCCGAAAAGGTAGAAAACTATGCTTGAGAAAGCCTCCTAGTCGCGATAGGCTAGGGTATTTCTTTTTCGTAAATAATCTATCCCAGCCCGAAAAAGAGGTAAACGTATACTTGGTAGATGTCGTTTCGTAACCACTTTAACGAGATCGAAACGACAAGGGACTCAACAATCTTTTTATGTTTAGAGAGTCATAAAAGAGCTGAAATATGACTCCAAAATGACTTTTTCGTGTTTTTACCGAGTCCGAAAAAGTATAAAATACAACTCGTATCACTGTCCAAGTCGTGTAAAAACCTGTCGCTGCACCTAAAAGCAAGTGTAAAATCCATTTTTCAACAAAACATATTAAAATATTGAGAAAAATGACATTTAAAACCTAATTTTTGACTTAAAAAGTTATAAATAGGCTCCAAATGGTAAAACAAATTTACTTTTACTTTTTACCTTACTTGGAGAGCAACAGTGGTATGTTTGTGTGCAAACTTGCGACGGTGATTGCGACTGATCCGGGACGTCATTCAGCTCCTCGTTTGTTCCAGGTAAAAGGCGTTCCCTTAAGCTCCATTTAATCCATTTTTTATGAGTTTCCATTGTGCATTGGACTTCTGGGGGGACCCTTTTAAAATTTTAGGGCTCGCTCCATTGGCGCGGGTATTGGGCACGGACCCGCACCAATGGACATTTCCTCACAAAGGGGTCGCGCTAATGGCGCGACTCAATTTTCCGCTTAAAATTTTCAAAATGTGAGCTACCCATGTGGATTTTCAAATGCACCAGAGGTCTAATAAAGCATTTTTTATTGTGGTGATGCAGATATACAGGCACAATGGTTATCGAATGGAAGGAGAGGGAACATGGGGAGGAAGATGAAATGGCTATGGAGAACAAAGCCTGTATGAATGCACTAAGGAACTGTGGACTCAAAAAATTCTTCCTTACTCCATGTTTACAAGCTCAACGTGAGCTACTACAGTACTTGGTCAACATATGGGATGAAAATGAGGAAGTATTTAAACTTCGCGACCAAGTGCTGGAACTTGAGGTTTGCGACGTCTATTTTATCACCGAGCTGTCGCGCAGAGGCCCAGTACCCATTTTGATAGGAAGCAGACCTTCCGGAGAAAAGATGGAACAAGTAATGGCGAGGGTGTGCCCAGGGGCACAGATCGGATCGGGAAGTGGGAAGGTGGACATCCACACTGTCCGTGATCTAGCACTCAGAGTAGTGCTACACACCATTACGCGGGCTGCAGGATCACAGGCACTGCATGGGGTGACCAAAGCCCAACTCATACTAGGCTCTGAGTGTATGAACCCCACATTGTTCGATTGGGTTATTGCAGTGATGAGCAATATCAAGAGGTAGCTGACAAGATGCAAGCAAGTCAAACTAAAGCAGTTTGGCTACGGTTCCATTTTGGTGTCGTTCATCCTGGAACGACTACCTATTTTCCAGGGCCAAGGGGCCATAGTTGCTGAGCCGGTACCAAGAGAGCCGAGGATGGTTCGCTGGGCAGCGCTTATGCCCAGGTCAGGAGGAGGCCAACAAATGTCCTGGAGGCCCGAGTTCTTTGGGTGGTTATGGTGATAGTTGATCGTGGTCGAGGATTGGCCCTATGCTGGGGCCGATTTCACCAAAGATCCCGATCTTCCGCTCCCGGAGGCAGAGGATTGGGATGAGGAGTTGGGTATGATACTCTTTTTGATTTTTATGTATTTATTATTTTTTTTTTGGTAATACATGTCTGTTCTAATAATATTTTTATGTGTATGCAGATGTCGGCCTAGAGAGGCCTGCGGGCATGTCGCCCATTGCGCGGAGAACCCATGTCGCACATGACCCTTAGGTTGAGGGTGGCGAACTGATCCAGAACCTGGAGGGCATTGCCCGGGGGATCCCGGACTATGCACGGCTAGCAGATGTTCCACTAGCATACTAGCGACACACTGTGGGGGTGCCTAGTCGCCTCCACCGACTACTAAGATGCTTAGTGCGTGCGGTGGCTTGTTACCACGAGCACCATGCAGATTAGAAATCTAGGGCTTTTCTTGCATATTTTTTGAGAGACATGTCGTCTCCGGTTGTATTAAGACGAACATTTATATTTTTTGATTTTATGTGATGCACACTATGTAAACATTTCGACACACACACACACACACACATATATACCTATTTCTGGACGGATCTTTTTACATGTGATGATGTTTTTATATGCTATGCAAATGACTAATACAATGTTATCTAATGTATCAGTTGCATAACAAACGACCCAATGAAAAAGTTCACATAATGTATCTAATCACACATTTTATTTTTATACAAGCTTAAAAGCACACATGAAAACACACATGCAAACTATGCTTGGAAATGAGTTTTATTTTTATGCAAGCTTAAAACACAAACTATGCTTGAGGAAGACGGGCATGCCCCCTAGCATGGTGTCTCAATTCGAGGTACATGCCCCCCAAGCTCCAGTCCATAGGAAATGGAGTGAAGGTTGAGAACATAAGAGATTTGAACTAAATCTAACAAAACTCAAATTGAACGTGCTCGTGTTTCATTATTTTAATGAGGTTGACACACTTAAAAGAATTGTCCTCGTAGCGACTTGTTTCATTGTTTTAAGAGCTTGGCACAAGAAGAGGAACTATGCTCTGGTGAGCTTGACGGAGGAGGCTTAGGAGAGAGATGATCAGATACATCACGCTCTAGACAATTGGACATTGCCCCCAGGTTGGGCATGAAGGAGGAACAATGATGTCCATCGCTCCAAGGAAACTCCTCAAGATACATTGTTTCAACAATGGCTTCGTCAGAAGGGAAAATATATTTAAGAGGATCAGTCGAGTCGGCCTCTCCGAGCCAGGGGGATTGGGAATAGATATCTAAAGCCATGCTCGAAGGAGCATGCTGAGGAGGAGGAGGATCAAATGTAGCGACAATTTCACAGTAATTAATCTCTACTAGAGTTAAGGGCATCGATTCTCCAAAATCAGTCACCTGTTCAGGCGAAGGGATGATCCATGGGTCGTCAGACCTAGAGATCATATTAACTTGAATGGTGTGCGGTGGTGGCACGAGAAAAATACCCATGAGGACGGGGTCCTTGAAGAGACCGTGTCCTACACTGTCAGGGGGATTGGGGATCTTATCCATGTAAGGAACGTTGTTCTTAGAGGTGGAGGTGAAGAAAGACAACTGATCGACTGTAACAATTTTGCCCTCATGAGGGAACTTAAGAAGTCGGAAGAGGGTGGATGGCACGCATAGCATTGCATGAGTCCAACTGCGGCCGAGAAGCAGGTTGTAGTTAAGCTTGGCGTCAACCACTTCTACTTCTACGTTGACTGTCTTCCCCTGTAACGTAATTGGAAAACTCTCAAGAACACCTAGGGGTTTCGATTCCCAACCATCGAATGCCTCTAAGGCATTGGGAGATGATGAAAGCACTGGAGAGCCGATGGCTTTCCAGTAGGCGGATGACATGACATAGGTGGAAGCACTTTCATCCACAACGGCCCTATGGATGTTAAGACCGTTGATCTCGACTTGAATAACAAGAGCGATTTGATGTGGAAGTCAGGGGGTAAAATTTTCTAAGTCGAAGGTGAGAAGACTAGAATCGGCGAGATCGATTCCACCAATTTCAGACAACAAAGCTTTCCGTTGTGATGGGAAACTTTGAAGAACTTCCAATGCAGACATGGCAGAAGGCACCTGAGCCAAATCCTCAACAATACTGTAGTGCTGAGCGGCACAGGCATTTGGATTGTAGGAAGACCTTCGTAGAACACCTTTAGAAGGTGGCCTCACAACAGGTTCAACAGTAGGCTTCTCAATTTCCAAAGAACTGGAGACAGGTGGAGGAGGTGGGCCATCCACAACTTCCTTTCCAGCTGCCTGACGCGATCTGGCATAATCCTTCAAACGCGTAGCGATTGAGACAGGTGCAACACCATTCACCATAAAGACCAGGGACCCAAATGGTGCAGATGGTGACGACTATTCAACCATCTGGGTCTGTTGAGACAGGAACGGTTCTTTATGAACTGCCGGAGTCCCTTTAGAGCCTTTGAGAAGTTGACTAATTTCAGATCGTCTGGGACAATCCTTGGTATAATGATATCCTTCACAAATAAGGCAGGGGTACTTCGGTTTACGTTGAGAACCGTCCTCAGTACGAGGTTTAGAAGACTTTGTTTTTGGGGTGTCGGGTTTGGATTTTCCTTTGCCCTTATTTTTTCCTTTGGAGGTTTTTTTTGTAGGATTAGCCTGAACGACGTTAACCTCCACAGTTTTTCCAGAATCTGGAGGGGCAGGAAGAGCATAATTATGGGACGAATTGGAATTTTGCTTGCCATTCGAAGATTTTCGAGAATTTTGAGACACAGAACCAATAACACCATCCACCGCTGGGGTAGGTGGAGCTTTATAGTTTCCTGGGTATGGAGCATCAGTAAAAATATCATAAAGCATGCCGGACTGAGAGTATACCGGATCAAGATACTGGGCACGCACGATGGCCTGTTCTTCAGTCACATATGCCCCCATAGCAATATCTTGCGCGATTTTGTTAACGAAGGACGCGGTGAACCAATGAGTCAGTAGTTGATCAGGTATATCAAACTTGATCAGCCTAAGATGACGTCGCCACTCATGAATATGATCGGATATGTGGGTGGCTTTATCTTGCTTCAGAGAAGTCAGGAGATGTGTCCCGGCTTCATAGCGAACCGGTAATTGAAAGTGGGTCAGAAAAGCCATTGCTAGAGTATTGAAATCCTGAAAGATGCCACGGGGTAGTTCAATATACCACTTAGCGGCAACATCGGTAAGAGTGCGCTGGAAGAGACGTAGACGAATTGAATCATTGACCCAAGAATTAGACGAACACCACAAATGGTAGGTCATTACATAAGCTTGGGGTTCTTCTCCAGCTTTACCTTCAAATTTTGGGCAGTCGCCGGGTACCTTGGTCGGAACCGGAGGCCAATAAGGATTGTGAAGAATCGGATCATTGGTTAATTTAGAAACGTCTGATAACTCCAAGGTAGCCAAGAACGGAAATTGAGGATTGAACGGCATGCCAGGCCCTCGATAAGGACCTATACCTGTACTCCACGCTGGTTGAGTGTATCCTTGCCCCCATGGGTTCTGTCTCGAAGGATTCTGACCGTAGGGGGTATAGGGTGTATAACCAGTCTGATTTGGTTGCTGGTAACCAGTGTACGAGGATTGATAGCCAAAGTATGGAGCTTGATTATATGTCGGCCCCATTTGAGCAGTATGCAGATTTGGCTGCTGAGTATAGGTGTTGCTGGGTTGTTGAGAGTAATAGTTAGAACCCTGGGGCTGGTTATAATTCGGTTGGTATTGACCATGAGAATAGTAACCGCCTTGAGGTTGAGTGGGCTGCTGATAGGTGGGACCCTACTGAGCCTAATAATTAGGGCGCAGCAGTTGGTTCGGCTGCAGCATGGAATAAATCAGCTGTTGGGCAGGGTTGACAGAATGTGCAGGTTGGCCTGGTTGGACAGGCTGACCTGACTAAACGGGCTGCCCTAGTTGAACAGGTTGACCTGGATAAACATGTTGTGCTAGTTGTACAGGTTGACCTGGCTGTTGTGGAACACCAGGTTGTGCCGGATGGACCGGTTGGCCTGGTGGAGGAACACCGGGTTGTGTCGAATGGACCGGTTGGCCTAGTGGAGGAATGGAGCTAGGTGGTGGCTGGTAACCAGTTTGACCTACAGTAGGACCATAAGATGATCCTGGCTGATGTGCAACATTTGGAGCAACATGATACTGAGGTTGCATGGGTTGCGAAGGTTGGACTTGCCTCCCAGGACCATACACCGGCCCTGGTTGGTACCCTGGTTGACCTGTGAGTCCTTGAGGTTGCCCCGGTTGGACTACAGGAAGAGGCTGCATGAGTTGACCTAAAGGGCTGTAATACTGTCCTTGCGGACCGTATAATGGCCCCTGCATAAGGATAGCGAGGCTGGCCCGAAAGTTGGCCTTGAAAAGGTTGTCCTTGCGGGTTATAAGACTGCCCAGCCTGGTTATACAGTAAACCCTGAGCATGAAGTTGAGCCTCGAGAGTGGGTAAACGTAAAGGATTCCTGTACTCATTGTACTGATATGGAAAAACGTACACGGGCGTACCATCTTGTGCATAATGCAAAAAATACGAGCGGTTGGGATCTTGAGAGGATTGTCCAACCTCGGGGTTCGATTGTTGTAGGGAAAATCAATACTCCTCAGGAGAGATGTTCTCCGGCATAGTAGATGCTATATAGACGTCTTCGGGAAGCGATGTGGTCCTTACAGACTGAGTGGTAACAACGGGTGTAGATGCAGCCACACAAACAGTGGGCTTGACAGGTACAGAAGTGACCTGAGGGGATGACGTGATGGGTGTCCTAGGAGACATCCCCAGTGAAGGAATAACTAGCCTCGTAGAAGGAGCTGATACGCCCATAGAGGCAGCGGCGGCGATAATCTGACCTAAGGATCTATACCCTGCTGGTAGTGAGGGACCGGGCGAAGACATAACAGATGATTCGGGGTTGTCTTCAGGGAATAACTTCTAGGTTACTTCTGGGAATATCTGGTAATATTCACCAGACGTGGGGATTTCCTCACTAGGAGAATGGCTGGATTCACTCATATTTGAACCTGTCGCTAGATCTTGTAACAGACGGCGAGGACTAGGAGGAATAACAGTAGCTAAAAAAGGCGACCCCGATGTAAGAGGAGGGAAATGTTCCCCTAATCCAAATCCAAACCAAGGGTCGGAAAAAGGCCAATTGAACTCAACTAGTCCTCCAAAGGGAAGCTCAGATAGAACCGGTCCCCCGTCGGGAAACTCGGAAACGATGGGCTACTGTAACTCAGCAGAGGATTGTGAGACCTCTGATGAATCGTCCGTATATGGACTACCAGTAGATGAAACTGAAGGTTCCGCCACTATGATAGTAACGACGAAAGGAAAATATCAAACACAACACACGGGCTGAAAAAGAATCAAGGCACACAATCAAATGGCCAACAAGAAAAATCTAACAAGGCGTGTGATCGCGGGTGATTTATTTTACGACATTGAAACTTAGAAACTTCACCATTTCATGTTTTAAGAGTCGAGAAACGGATGAAATATGACTCTATCTCTTTCAGTTTTGAAGCAAGCGTGAAAGGACAAGCGCTTGGTGATCTTTTCAAATTTAAGGAGTCAGACAAGATCAAAATGATTGCTCAGGGATACTAGGCAAAGGGTGTACCAAATAATCGTGAACTGCAATATACACCTTGGTTTCAAAATGAAAGAGAAATCAACCAAGGAATTGACGTACGTGCAGGTAGTCTCCCCGAATGTTGTGTCCGGTGTATCACGGGTATAGGGCGGCAGAATTAGCTTCCTATGGATAAAGGATAGAAACCTAGTGGGGTCTCCCTTTATATACGCGACGGTACGGGGAGCACGAGTCCGTACTAGTGCTGTCTAAAGCCAAAAGGCGAACGACAACTACTAGGTTTAAAGACGCCGGAACACGTCTCTAGCCTAGACCTCTAAATATTTTGTTAATGTTTCAATGCTGCCTTAATGTAAATTGAATGAATTTTAATGTTTATCTTCAATTATGTTTCAGTTTTTAGGCCCTAGCGAGTGTTATGTCTCAACATTGCTTAAATGCACACTACATGCCACAGTATATCATTTCATTCGATGAAAGCTATTTACAGGAGAGTTAAGAGCTTTTCACACAACAACAAAATGATTAGACAACAACCAATGATATCTCTAATTCATCTAATGGAAACTAAAATCTTTTCTTTCAAAGTTACTAATCACTAATAACACCGAAAAGATTTAATTCACACTAACTAATCCAAAGCAAAAGAGATTTTTTTTTTGTATTTTCAATGTTTAAGAGCAAAATTCACTAAACAAAATGAAAACTAATGAGAGAAGAAATTTGAGAAGTGATGGAAAAAGAGAAAAAAAAAATCAAATTTCACTCAATGAAAACACACAAACAGACCTCAAATTGACAAAAAGTCCCTCAAATCAAAAGACACCCAAAGACTCAAATGAACCATGTAATCTAGGCCCAAAATGAGACAAGGCAGAATTCGAATGAAGAGGAAGCCAATCACTCAAATAATGCAATAAAACGATAGACAACCACCAAATGAGTGCAGAGAAGCAATCACAAAGCTGACTGAATAGATAGAAACCAAAAACTCCCAAAGGAGGCTCGACGCACAATAACACCTACATGCCCTAGGGCTAGAATGCAAAATCGATAGAAAAGGGCAAACAACCAAAGGATGAAGGTTGCAGTCAGTCAAACAAGGCTCTAGAACACTCAGGCAGTCGAAGAAATGAAACCAAAATCACAGATCAAGCTCAAAACCAAGCAAACCCTAGCACTCCACAGCACCGGCGTGACTGTCAAGCTAAAACTAGCGCCATAACAGGATTGGCGCGAGTAGTAAATTGGCAACTAGCACCAATTGGCGCAACTGTCACGCTATTAAGCGCACCAGTCAAGTTCACTATGAAAAAATAAAAAATGAGCAATCCAAGAAGCAGACCAGTGATGTTGGAGCTCAAAACAAAAGCCAAAGATACGAAAAGAGCCAGCCACAAGAGCTAATCAAGCAAGCAAAGTCAAGAATCGACTGAAAGACAAGAAAATACTCCAAGTGTTCAGTTCATAAACTAGACCGGAGATTGACTGAAGTAGCATTGATCTACTTTCGCTAATGCAGAGAAAGAGCATTTCGAAGGCTATCTGGCTAACTTCAGGCCCCGTCTGTAGTTTATAAAGCAAACAACAAGCTAAATCCCCAGTGGATTCGCCAATTTGTTGTAGAGGTAAATCCCCTCTGCGGACAAAGGTGATCCCTACTAGCCCAGAACGGGGCTAGCAATAATCGTAACACGCTATGGTGCATGTCCCTAATTGCAATAAACCAACTTTCGAAGAAGGCTTACCTCGAATCCAACATTGTTGTTTGTAGAGAAGGTAGCGCTCCCGTTCCTTTGCTCCGGCAGATCAAAATCCTCACGCTCGTTGCGATCGAACACCTGCACACACAAGAAACACAACAAACACAAGCGTAAAATCCAATATATACAATTATGCGTCAGTCAGAGAGGACACAACTCATGATCATAATGAACAAAATGAGTGGAACCATAACCAATAGTCACTTATCATTAATTAATACAAAGGAAAATACAACCTGGCTCTGACGCTGAATTCTCCTTCAATGGGTCGTCAGTGTAATACGTCTCGGTAAAGCTTGTCAAGGATGGGGACAAGCCTCTCTCTTCGATCGTCAATCTCCTTGCTATAGATTTGGATCTATGAGGACTATTGCAGCATTCTTTAAGCTATGAAGGCTCTTGGATATTAGCTTGCAAAGGGAAATGGCAAGCTTATATAGATGGTGGAAGGGGAGTTGGGATCCCTACAATCATGGGATTAGCCCTATCCTCAAGGAAGCTTCCATGATAGGTGGAAAACTACTTCCTCTACATGGAGATCCGGAGCCAACCTCCCAACTCAATTTAGAGACCAGTTTAGAAATTGGTTGGAGTCAATCTTCTGCCATTTATTTTTAAAAAACACCCTTTATTATGCCTGGCGGGAGTGCGACTCTGAGACAGAGCGCCAATTGGCGCGCCCTATTTGGAGGATTTCTCCCATTGGCGTGGGTATAACACTGGCTAGTCGCGCCAAGGGTAAAAAGTCTATTTTTAGGGTTTTTCACAAGGAGATGTCTTCAGGGGAATGAAAGTCCATGTCTAGGTGAATGCCATGAAAGTGTTTTCAGGTTATGTCACTGCTCACAGGTCATGGAATGAGTCCTCCAATGTGCGGGACGGGGAATTGCAGGGACGGTGAAAAATTGTTGTGTAACAACTACGTAAACCAATTTCCTCCTTCTGTATATAAACCCCTTGAAATAAACAAGGGTGCATGCTCCTCATCCTTTGATGCTGATCCAACTTTTCTTCTCCTCCTTTGATCAAGGTCTTACTGACCATCACTACTATGACATGCTGCTCCTTGGGAACTTTTTGCAAAGATGCAAAGGCTCCTCTAATTGAAGCAATAGCTTCATGCCCATCTCCATGTGGTGATGGTTTCCCTCCCGAAGTGACAACGTTGTTACCTCCTCTCTGATCTTCCTCCTCATTAATATTTGAGAATACCTCATCAACAATGAAAGACCCTAGATCTTGGTCTTCCCTTGAAGGAGGAATCTCCATGTCTTTATTTTGAGAAGAAAGCTCTTCTGGAAATGGGGATCTTGCCCTTGGCAAGGTATCATACAAGTTTATATCGCCTTCAATAGAAATATGAAGTGGATTTGGTGCAATATATCTTTCCAACTCATGCAAAGGTTTTGAATGTTTTGGTTTGGCTAGCTCAATCAAAGGTGTTTCAAATTGTTTTCCATCAAATATCTTCACTAATCTCTTAGCGAATCCTACATAAGTAGCTACATTTGCATGATTAAATGAAGAAGATTCATAAAATCACCAAGTATAAGCCTTACCTTCAAGATGTAGCACTGCTATCCTAAGGGCTTCCTTTTCTAAAACTTGATGTAGCTGCAAGTATGAGTCTAGCTGCTCTATCCAATCCTTGGCTGTGCATTTGGATGACCCATCAAAATCTGGCAGAAAGAATCTACCTCTCTTTCTTCTATTGTGATTATTTGGTATTCTATTCTCCTTGAGTTGGAAAAACCCTTGGAATTTCAAGTGCTCCATGAATCTCCAAGATTCAGATTCATACTCCTAAAGATAGTCACTAAGAGTCTCCTCCTTTGGTGCATGTTCTTCCTCCATCTCTCTTGCAGTGAATATGGGCATTAAACTGTGTTGTGGATCAGATTGTGTGGTTGAATTCTCACACCCATCATGTAAAAATCTATGGTTTGCTTCATATTCAAACCCCCCTAGAGATTCCCTACGCATCTCCCTTCTCATCTTCTTGATATATTCCTTGATGCTCTGCATAGTTTGAAAAATAAGCTTTGAGAGCTCCTCTTCCTCCCCTCCTCTAATTACTGGAGTCTTGTATTTTTCCATTATGTACATCTTCTCTCCTTGTGAGAAGCTCCTCCTTATGGTGACATATTGGCTGAATGCACAGGCTGAGCCAATATTATGCTTTGATACCACTATAATATTCCCAAATGGGAAAAGCAGGAATAGAGTGCATAAAATGAAAGCAAAGATAGATATTTAACACATGAAACCATGAGACCAATATGGAGCCATATTGTTGATCATATATGCAGTAAATAAATACAATAAAATGAGGCACAAATCATAGAATGTGATCACACAAGCCTCCAATACATAAACCCTCTCAAAAGTGATATGTTGTTGCTATACAAAATGCCGGAGAGGCTGCTACAATGAAGTTATACTAAGAATAACTACAGCTAGAGATCATAAAATAATATAAAAATACTAATATAGGCAAAAATAGATGCTACACATACAGATCTGGGCACTAGATCAGCTTTCTAAGACAACCCAAGAGGGTTTCCGGAAAATGCACACAATGTGCCAATGTAAGCTGCAGCCCTAGGGCTGAAGGTATGCTGCAACAACAGGAATGAGAAGATATTTATGAAAGGTCTATGCCAAGTCCACATATATATATATATATATATATATATGATGCAAAGTCTATAGTTTTGATGGTTAATAAATATTGCTATGGTTCGTTTAAAATATGCACGCAAAAGGTTTTAAATGGGAACGAGGGTCAGGTTTGAACCCCGGACCTCCGCTCCACAAGCCAACACCATAATCAATGATTTTTTGGCTCCGGACTTGAAAACCAGTCACGCCAACTTCTATTTAATCCATGTGCGGTGGGATCGACGGAGCGCGGAGCGGTCCAACCCCTCCCGCCAAGCGACTTCCACCATACGTCCAGTGCATAGAACCTATTGTTAAGAGCACCATTAGCGCTAACCACTGGCACTAATCATGATTATACATTAATTAAGTTGAGTTTAATATGGCGGAGATTCTAGACGCGCCCCTAATTTCGACAGAGGTTCCAAATTTAGCAGACTTAACTATCAGTTAGCCAGATTTGGAGGAAGTTTCCTAGGGAAATTTGTTTTTTCCATAATGGAGGAAATATTCGACCATTTTTGGAAAATGAATAGTCAATTTTAGATGATTTTTTGTCATTCCAGAGACAATATCATAGGTTTTAGAGGTTGAAAACGACTTCTACATGTGATTTTACTACAGGGAAGTTCAAGGGAGCCTAGAGCCACCAGGGAAGGAGGTTAAGTCTGGACCATCCAGAGTCCGTTTTCAGTAATTGGAAAATCATTTTTAGATGATTTGTATGTTTTGAATACAATAGAATAGGTTTCAGGATCAATTGAGAAACTTACACAACAATTTTTCCAAATTTGAGCTAATAATACAAGAGGCCCAAGCTATGGGGCTAGACCAAGGAGATGTAGCCCAGGAGGGGTGAATTCCTTCATCAAAAAAATTTGTTTATGGCTCTGTTTATGGTTTTTTGTACATGTTTACATTGTTTTTCAGCTCTTATGTTGTTTATTTATCATTAATTTCATCATAAAACACAAGACGATTTCCTTTTTTGACACTCACCTGCACCAAGGAAACTAATGCACCATAAGAAAAAAAGAAGCAATTAAAATATAATTATGAACTGGTAATTAGAACATAAAAACTAAAATATCAAGTTCAGATCAAGTTGGTATCAGAGCCTGGTTGAAAGAGCATCAGGTTCCTTACGATTATTTGCTTGCTTTGCTAGAGTTTGTGCAAAAGAGTTTTAATTGTTTCAATTTTGTGATGATTACAAGGTTAAGATTGTAGAGAGGAGAGGGGAAGCTATTGGTAGCTAGTCCTGATATTAGGAAAAGAAGGAAGAGAGTTGAAAGAGCATCATCCTTACCAAAAATTCCACTCATAGCTGCACTTGAAGAACCTCAAGTTTTGTCTCAAGAAGCTGAGATTGAAGAGGTGTGATTTGTACAAGAAGCTGAAGTGATTGAAGAGGTACAAGCTACAGAGGTTGAGATTGAATCCAAAGAAATTATGTTAGGATATGAAGAGACTCATGAAATTTTTGAAGGAGAGGATGTTAAGAGAGACTTCAAAGAGATGCAAATTATGGTTAAAATCGTGTATGAAGCTTTCATTGCAGAGAGAGCTGCAGAAGGTTCTAAGTTTCCACATGGAGAAAGATCTTGAAATAGTAAGAAGGATGAAGAGAAGAGTTAAAAAGGTAGTGAGGGAAAGCCACCTCCATATCCACCATCTTCATCATTCTCATCATCCCCATTTGCATCATCTTCCACTTCCACCACAAAGACCACTCACACTCACACTCACTCAAAAACCACAAAAGGAAAGACTCCATTACTCAAATTGGACATTACGTTTGAATTACCCATGTACAATGGCAAGGTAAATGCAGAGAGACTTGACAATTGGATATGTCAATTAGAGGTGTATTGCAGAAATCAAAACATTCATGAGGATGACATAAATATTCAATTGGCTTCATTAAGGCTAGAATGAGCAACACTAGTTTGGTGGGAAGCAAAGACTCAAGAGGAAATGCGAATCCATGGTAAGATATCAATTTATTGGGTTGATTTTATTTCTGCCATTAAAATACAGTTTTATCCTTTAGCTTACATGCAAAAAGATATTATGAGTTGGAAAAATTTTAAGCAGCTCAAGGGTCAAACAGTTCAAGGTTATACCCAGGATTTTAGAAAGAGAGCTTTGTTGTTAGGAGTAAATTTGAATTCCCAAAATACACTCTTGAAATATATTGGAGGTTTACATTACTATTTGAAGCATACCGTTCTTATGTTTAACCCAGTCAATTAAGATGAATTTTTTGTACAAAAGACACACTTACAAGAAAGGGGAAAACATGGCATAGAGGAGAAAGAGGAAAGTGATGGTAAAGGGAAAGGAAAGTTTTTTGGAAGAGGAAAAATAAATAGTTCTATAAATAAACAGAAGGACAAAATCACATGCAAGAATTGTTCAAAAACTGGTCATGATGAAGACCACTATTGGAAACTTCATCTAGAATTGAAACCAAATAGACTGAAAGCCAAAGATAAGGGAAAAATTGTTGCTATAGCTGAACAAGACTTGGGGTCAGATTCAAGAGATGAGACAAAAATTACAGCCTTGGGTTTGAAAGGTAAACATGTTTCAAGCACTAGTAATTCAAATTGTTCAAATGATACTCATGATGAAGATACAAGAATAGAAATTTTCCATATTAGATTTGTCTCTAAACATACCAAGATTGATACACTTTTTGATAGTGGGTCACAAGCTAACTTGATTTCCAAATATTTGGTTAAGCAACTAGGCCTTGAAACTATTATACATCCAAGACCATATCCTTTGGTTTGATTTGCAAGAATGTAAACTTGCGAGTTACAAGGAAGTGGTTACTAAGATTTGCCATTAACTCAAAATTTCTTGATGAAGTTGAGCTTAATGTGGTGCCACTTGAGATATCAGGTATTCTATGGGAATTCCTTATCTGTATGATAGGAAATTTGTATTTCATCACCATGAGAACAAGTACCACTTGTTTAAGGATGGTATTTAGTACATAATTAGAGCACATAAGAAGACGACAGGTTTGTCTCTTATGCATGCAAGTGAAATGAAGAGGATAGTGAATGCAAGTCATAACTTGACATTGTTGATGATCAAACAAAGAGATGTATTGAATCACACTTTTCATAAGGATGCTTATGCTTGTAATGAGTTATTTCAGGATGTTAACAGGTTTCCTTTGAAAGAAGGTGAAAAAAAATTGCAACAGTCAACAGTAGTGTTGAGAAGTGTTGGAAACAAGATGTCAGTGCAATAGGGTGCAAAGGTCAAAGAGAAGGTGACAAGGCAGCTTGTAAAACAATGCATGGGTTCCACAAATGCTGGTTTATGGTTTCCAAAATGTACATGGCAATGGAAAATAAATTTGGTCAAGAGTCGACGCAAGTATAAAAAGAGATCAACTGAAAATCACCAGGATGACAGTGTGCAAGTTGAGAAAGTTTTTGAGTTTTCTTTGATTGTTGACCAAGGTAGGAACAAGATGGTTTCTTCAAGAACCTATTTTTGTTCTGAAAATTCAAAAATATTGTAGCATGATGGTGTCAATGACAGCAAAAGAAGGTCGCAAGAATCAAGGATAAAATTGACTTTTTATGAAAATCTCCAAATGATAAAATTGGGAAAATTTTAATGGATAGAGACTGGAAGGGTGAGGGAACAGTCCCCTCATCCACATAATCAGTAATCAAGAGAGATTTTGGGGTCCAAAAGGCTTATAGTGGGGAGGAATGATCAGGTGCTCAATATTTAGCTCAAAAATAAGTGTCTTCAAAATTTCTTGAAGCTAAGACGACATCACAGAGCTCATCACCAGGATTCCAACATAACTCATTTCATCAAAATCCGATTCCATATGAGTAAGTTATGGTCTGTTGTCTGTTTACTCAAACAACTAAAACAAATTGTAGGTCACTGACAGGTTGTTGACATGGAAGCCCAATCAGCGAAAAGGAACCTTCTGGAATATTCTTCAGGTTTCATCAATGAAACTGTGACAAGTGGCACTTTCGAGTTCACTAGTTTGGTCTATGTAGGGGTAAATTTCCTAATGTTTCTAAGGTGGAATTGTATTTTTATTTATTTATTTATTTATGATTTAATATTTTATATATATTATATAGTATAATATATTATATGTTTTAAAACATATTAATTATATATATATATATATATAATAATTAAAAATTAAATTAAATCAAGTTTGAAACCATAAAACCATACTCCACGTATAAAGGCATATTCAAATACCATATCAAAAGTTATAATGCCAAATTCCACTCAAAAATTAAACCATAGTTCGTATCATAAATGTCAAAGGTATGTTATAAAATCTGTATGGCATAAGTTTTGTTGAATCCCTTTATATTATACGATATGCCAAAAGTTTGGAGTGTGGATGCGGGGTCGGTTTTGAACCCCGCACCTCCACCCCACAAGTTGCACCCTTAACCAATGGGGTGTGGCATAAGTTTTTTTAAACATCCAAATTTTCATATCTTTAAATGTTGTGCAGTTGGACCAACGGATTGTGGAGGGGCTAGCCAGCGGCCAACCGCTCCACCACATGACTGTGCCCCAATGATTGCTCTTATGCGCTAATACCATCTTTAATGCATGCTTATCCTTAAGCTAACTGTAAATTCGACTGGCGGTAAATATGGCGGAGGCACATTTTTAGGTGGAACTACCAAATCTAGCAGACTTAACTGGAAGTTAACCAAATTTGGAGGCAGTTTCCTAGGGAAATTTGTTTTTACCATAATGGGGGCAGATTTCGACCATTTTTGGAAAATTAATAGTAAATTTTAGATGAATTTAGCATTCCAAAGATAATGGAATAGGTTTTAGAGGCTGAAAATGACTTCTACATGTGATTTTTCTACAGGGAAGTTCAAGGGAGCCTAGGGCCACCAGGGAAGGAGGTCAACTCTAGACCAGCCAGAGTCAGTTTTCAGTAATTGGACAGCCATTTTTAGATGATTTGTATGTCCTGGAGACAATATAACAAGTTTCAAGAGTAATTGATTAATGTACACAACACTTTTTCTAAATTTGAGCTAATACAAGAGGCCCAAGCTATGGATTTGGACCAAGGAGATATAGCCTAGGAGGGGTGAACTCCTTCATCAAAAACTTTTGTTGATGGATCTGTTTATGATTTTTCTGTACATTTTTATGTTGTCGTTAAGTTCTTAATTATGTTATTTATTTGTCATTAATTTCAACATAAAGCAGAAGACAATTTCTTGTTCTGACACTCACATGCACCAAGGAAACTAAAGCACCATAAGCAAACAAGAAGCAAATAAAATTATAATTATGAACTGGTAATTAGCACAACAAAACTAAAATATCAGGTCAATATCACACTTATCCATAATATGCCTCATCCTTCCTCCTATTTCCTTATGCAATGATTGAGGAAATTAGCTCCTAAAAGATAGAGAAATTCACTATTTCCTTGCACAAATCCGGAAGGAATTTTTCATCTACTCCAATGCAAAACCTATAAAATCAGCTAGTATACAATTGATAATTACAATGTGCCTTTTCCTCCACCTCAACTAGGAAATTCAAATTCCATGCATGACTGGGACTATTTTTAGTAAAATGATTAGTTATATG
Organism: Pinus albicaulis; assembly: GCA_034641835.2. NCBI lineage: Eukaryota > Viridiplantae > Streptophyta > Pinopsida > Pinales > Pinaceae > Pinus > Pinus albicaulis. Next base: position 1,147,312,132 of record CM076577.1, on the reverse strand, counting down.
GGAGATCAGTAAGTTGAAAACAATCATTACTACTCAACTCAACTCCTACTAACTCTAATAGTGACTAGATCTCTGATAATTGAGTTTAACTCACAATTAATTCACTAGATTGCTAGATTTTAGCAATCAACCCATGCACAACTCTACTTCTAGCCTATAAACTCGAATTTACTAATTTAACTAGGAGGCAAAACCAGTCACTCTAGATAATTTCAATCCAAGTCATCCTGCTGATGTGGAAAATCGAATTTCTCCATTTCACTAAGGCACATGTCAAATGAATCCTTTTCTTGCTACAATTATAACAGTTTCATTATTCTCATTTTTAGAATTACCATTAACACTTTCATCAGTTTCATATACATTTTTCCGCTTTAAGGAGTCATTTATGCCCTTCTCTACCTCTGTCTCTAGAGGTATTTGATTTTAATTTTCAATCAAATCCGTAATGATATTTTCCTACTCCACACTTCCCTTCAACAAATGCTCATTCCTAGCCCTAATACTAGCCAACTCTTGTCTCATTTCTTTTACCACTTCCAATAGTCTGGTTTTTAGAGGTGAATTATCATCTCCCAACTAAGCATGACTATGTTCTCCTTTTCCAAGATATTTGGCAGAAGTTTCTTTCATTATTGTAATATTTTATTCTTATTTCTAAGTATCATCACAACAACAACTCAACTAGTTTTAAGATACACAATAATCACTATATAAAATTTAAGTTGTGGTTTGACTCTTAAGCCTCAAATTTTGAACCTACAACTCTAATACCACATGTAATGTATGTCATTTACACACTAAAAAAATAAAATATACTAATATAAACGTAGTTCAAGAGTAAATACTTCTCATCATGAAGTATATCTTTTTAAATATCGTTTAACTACTAGCACATCTCTCTATTCAATTAAAGACGACAATGGTTACACTTTACTCTTTAACATCTAGAAAACGTTTTTATTTTTTATATTCAATTCGTAAATGAGGCTTATTAGCATCTAATTTCCCCTTAATTCAACCATGGTAACTCTCTTTATTCACCAGTATTCTTTACTTTGCATGTTGGTCTACCATAAGTGTTTCCATATATAAATTTATTTTGTTATAAACATATGAATGAGGTAGGATTTATGTAACTCTTTACATTTATGTATAACTATTATACCATTCATACCTCTTTATTCTTAATATAAAATAGTCATAAGTGTGCATGCCCCTTTTTATTTTAACCAAGGGATATTTCACGTCCCGTTTTATCTAACAAAGGGGTTGAAATATATGCATTTAAACCAATTTTTTTTTATGTATGGTGGAACAACAA